>JAKRZM010000511.1:79002-133394 GCA_036379175.1 Heliconius cydno galanthus | reverse complement strand
CCGCGCCGCGCCCATCGCGCGCCCGTCCCACACGACCCAGCCGCCTGCGCGCCACCACAACGTTACACCACCACTCATCACCACGTCACATCACCTCTTGATCAACTACTTTAAATCATGTTCAAGTCAACATATTCAATTAGGCTGTTACAGTACGGTTGAAAAGTCGCGGCTGACCTATAGTTGCGTGTAGATGGTTGCACAGATTAGATTTTACATGTTTTCTTTCTTTTGATTATTTCCTTTTGAACAATATGCAAAACTTCAAAAAATCTTAATATACAGAGCGGCCGTGAGTTGTCGACGGTACTGTACTAGCACTTTTGATTCGAGTTACATAAAAATGTCAGTAGTGTCAGTCCGGTTTGGATGGCAATTCAGCTGAGAAAAGCTGAGAAAAGCTGAGCAAAAACAATTGCTCTTTTGCATAGTTCATTTATTAAAAAAGAAACATTTGAAAGACTATATATAGCCAGCTAATGCCAGCCAAGATATACCTATGAATTCGGAAACGCATAAAGGTGTATTTGTAAGACCAGGCGACAAGTTATAAGACGACTTGCATATATATAATTTTGTTAATCATAATAATTAAGTTTATTAGTAAAGTTATTTAAAAAATCAAATTTCATTTGTGCGATAAACTAAATGTATTTTTTAACGTAGACATTCATTTACCTTATAAAATAAAACAATGCTTAATAATTAAAAAAATATTTATGTTAGTCAACTTATCAACTTATTCACGCCTTATATGCTCCCGAAATCAACCTTGCTTAGCAACCATTAACTAAGTCTTCCAATTGATTCTTATAATATGATTTTTCAAGTCGTTGATCAAGAAGTGTAACTTCATAGATAAGATAAATGCCAGTCTAAATATATAAAAGCTATTTGTGGTTGAGGCTGTCTCAACATATTATCTGGACTCTTTATATGGAATTCCTCTCTAATTGACTATTTTGCATTGTTGGGTCTAAAAGGTTTCAAAGTATCAGATTATAACAACAAGATTTATTTATTTTTGGCTTAGAGTGTAAAGAACCAAAGCAGGTTTAACCTGCTAAAAACATTTTTTGATTTTTCAAAGAGTAAGAAAACCAAAATTGACCTTAATCTTATTTCATATAGTAGAAAAAACAAATCATTTTTCGAAATTGTAAAAACCTTCTGATAATACATGTATTCAGTTTTTTTTTAATTGTTTTTAGTCTCTCCTGATAATTTGTTTAATATACTGTTAGCGGGTTTACATTCTTAGCCTACGATTTATATATTTGTATTTCTTTTTGTTATTGAGATTAGAATAAAATCAATAAAACGTTAAACTTTTCATCAACATTTAAATTTAAAGTCACTCAGAGAGATTACATATCAAAGAAGGAAAAACAATATGTTTTCATACAATAATACGAAAACAGCCTCAGCCACCGCTTTTACACTATATTCGCTAAGTACTTAAGCAATATCTAAAACTACTTATTTATATACTGATGGCTCTTGAAATTGTAAAGAGTAAAATAAAATTAAAAATATAAATTGGCTTTTAAGCCCGAGAATGCTACGTTCTAATATAGTTTGTATGCAAAATGTGAATAATTCGATAAACATTCGGCATAGCGCACATCACTAATCAAGTACCATTTGTCTTATCAGTGATGTGTAGGTAGTGTTGAAAATTATAAAATATATTTTAAAATTTGATTAAATTTAAGAATATTCATACCATCATTTTAAGCTTAACATTCAAAATTAAAGAGAAATAGCTAGAATATTCCTAAGAAAAATTAACCATGCTGCAAAATAAACCAGTCTGCTAACTAAAATATGTATACGAGATAAAAAATATGCTAAAACTGTCAACGTCAAGATTATGTATATAACAATAATAATAAGAGTAATACGTGATACAGAAACAATCAGGTACCTATTACTACACTAAGAATAATAATAAAAAAAATACGACCGTATAAGTAATATCTACCGATATCTAACATCGAGACAACAGCAACAACAACAACATTAACAACATCAATAAGGAGGTTACATACTGTCGTAATGCGATCGTACGCGGGTACCTGAATGCCTCCAGTTAGATCGTAAAGCGAGTTGGGCCCGAGAGCGATCTCGTCGTCCTGAGTGAGGCATTTACCAAGCGGGTCAGTAATTCTTCTTAACATATTCTCTACCTCGTTACAACAGCGAGAAATTTAAAAAAAACGTTACACGGGCATTCGAGTTTCGTTCATATGCGGGGGTGGCCAAGCTCCAAGCGTGTTATAGGGTTAGTGACCAAGCGGGCGAAGCGAAAGCGCTACATGAGGGATGATGGAAGCGAAGCTAACGTGGATGGTAAGTCGGCTCCGACGCGATACGTCCGACGCCGCGCGCGTCATGCAGACCTGAGGGTGCCGCGCCCGCCCCCCCGCCGCCTGCTCACACCGTCAGGCCTACACACTACCTTTACCGAGCCACTGACTCATTGTAGGATGGGATTCAAATTCAACCAAACAAAAAAAAAATATTGTGACAGATGAAAAAAATTTGGCAAATCAAAAACCGAAAAAAAAATGATGAGTACAGAATCTAGTGACTAGTAAAATAATGTATTAGTTAGTGTGTGTGGGACCCACCGGTTGCGCTCTGTTGGGAGGCTGGCGGGCGGCGGACGGCTGTGGGCCAGCGTAATCAAAATAGAACTCATCGTACCGGTAAAATGGCTCATTGTAGCCACCTCGGTAATCCCCGTACCCGTAATAGTCGTAATCATAATCTATAAACACACAACACAGGCCTTTTAGAGGCTAAGCTAAACTAACGCTAACTTACAAGCTACCGTTTCCGCTCCAGCACCTCCGTCCGGCTCCGTATCGACACACGACAAAAACATGCATCGTCCACTTAAACAATCTAACTCCTCGAATTGTGCTCATAGCTTTGCAGCTTTATAGCTGCCTCGAGATACACACAAAATGGTATTTAAAAAATTTTTGGAAACAAATTGGTTGCAGATTGCATTCCTGTCGCCCACCACCAAAACCTATACTGAAAGCGATGTAAAACAGGTGATCATAATTAGACATATCGAACAGGTGTCAAACGCAGCGATGATACTTATGTTCAAGCATGCACTCGGGAGTCGGTTAGGGTTGTTAATACATTTAAACAAATTGTAGCCCTCCGTGTACGTACACTTCTCTCAATGTTTCTCTCCTCTACGTCTTTAGTCCGAAACCATGCAGAACCTACTTATAACCTAGCTTTCATTATTTCTAGCCTATAATAGTAGCATTATGAAACATGTGACGTGGCTTGCGACGATACACTGAGCTTGTGTGAGATTCTAAGTAGAATTTATATGAAATAGAAAACGAGCAGTATATTATCGCAACCGAGTTTGTTAGTAGGGGATCAGTAGCAAAGATTGCGTGTGCGCGTGGAGTCCACACCGTGTACACTTTGTGTTGTGTCCAAGTTTCATTTGTATCAGAAATATGAAGGAACACGAAGAATCTTTATCCAAAAACATCATTTTTATCATTTTATTATTTTATCATTTTATCATTTTAAATAATGAAATATATCTATACATATTTCTTCATGTTTCCTCATTTTGTCTGCGTGTGACCGACGCTGCTAGATGGGCTTTTATATGTATTTGTTAACACATTTCAATGTGATCGTCGATGTTCAAAGGAAACCAGTAATTAAAGGAGCAAGTCAGTATGCGGTTATAACTCCTTGTAATAAGGAGGGATGGTCAAACATAGCTTTAGCTATAGGTAGACGCGTCTCTAACTCGATGATCAGGTTTGAGCATTTCAATGGCTGTCGTCAGCGAGGGGACAAAGGTATGTTACAAGGACGCAGGTGTGAACTTAGCAGGTGGGTTCCTTCTTTAAGAAAAATATGACGTAATTGCAGCTGTGATTTAAAAAAAACATCTGTTTGGTAGAATTAAGGCGTCTTGAGAAAAAATATATTTGTTAATCACTGAGTTATAGTTAAAAATAATTAATATTCAAATTAAAAAAATAATAATAATCAATCAATTCAATTGACGAAAAGTCAATCTAACATAGCCACATTACATCCGTGCCGTACGCACGTGCGCGTGTGTAGTGTAGGTGTGTGTGCGTGTAAGGGCGCGCCCATACTGACCGTAGTCGCCGCGCGCTTGGGGCGGGCGCGGCTGCGGCTGCGGGGTGCGGCCGCGCAGCGCGCCGTGCACCGGCGAGCAGCTGCACCAATCAAATCTGACATTACACAGCGACACGTTACCCATAGATAACTAGATTCACTGCGCGTGACCGCCGGTCGTGTGGTGGCATCCTTATCATTGTTTATAAGCACTGACAACACTAGTGTTGTCCAAAGATATGCATATACAATTTTTTTAAAAATAATTTAGAACCATAAATATAGATTTATTTTTTTAATTTTTGACACACCACCGACGACACTTCACTGAATAGAAATCTATGTATTAAAACCTTTTTTTTACTCTTACTAGGAATTTTAAAATATTTAAATATAGTTACTTACAAATGATATAATGTAATTGTTTATTTACCACTTTAATTTCTATTCAGTGTCATAGATATTACAAAATAGATCAATTAGTCCGAAAATCCCAATTGTGCTGTGGAATATTCATACATAACAGAGTATTATAATATTGGTAGTAGCAATCAATTTCATAAAGGTATTTTACAGTTGCATATAATATGAAAGTTAATTTGTATATTTATTTGTAAATACTACTAAAACACAAAAACTTATTTTTTACACATTTATTGTTAATAATTCCTTCAATATTAATAAATAGTATACGACTTCTATAAATTAACTGTATAATTAACAGAATGATTCAACTTAAACCCAACCCGTAATAAAATTTTATTTTCAGGAAAAATATTATTACCTAATTACCATTATGTATGTCCATACTAAATTATAAACAAGAGAGTAATAAAAAATATAAAAATACTAGTACTTAATCTGCCAAACAAAAAGTTTTTAATGTCGAACTTTTCTTGTTCGCTAATTAGTTGTTAACTTTTCATATAATTAATCGTAAGCTATTTTTTACACTGAACGCAGAAACTAAAACACTCAATGTTCGAAACATTACATTGCATTTTGAGTCGTAAAATTTAAACATTTTATCTACCGGAGTGGGAAAAAAAAATAATCATTCCCTAAGGTGGGAATCGAACCGACAACCAGCAAGGAATGGAATAGTTCCATTTCCAACATTCATTCCCTCTTCCTATCGCGCTATACGCGAGATATAGCGTGAAATAAAATCTAAAAACAAAGATAATATGCTATGATCAAATGAAGACTCACCCGCCACGTCCGTAGATCATCTGCGTCATGCGACGTTCGCGCGCGCGTAGGATCTCCTCCTTCTTCTTCTTGTCGGAGGGCGGCTTGGCCAGCGACACCTCGAGGCGCGCGCCTCCCATGTCTTTGCCGTCTAGCTCTTGCATTGCCTGGGGTGGAAATGCAATAATAAATAGATAAATATGGTGTCCTGTCACTATTATTTCACTTCGTTCTTCTTCGTTCACACGTATTGAGAAAAAATAGCTTAACGTTTTTTCCCTCACAACAAATAAGATTAAACCTAGTGTCAAGATATTTCGTTCTTCATTTCAGTTAGAATTCAAGTCATTAAAGAGCTGGTGACGAATCCATGCCGTCCTGAAGTTAGATGTTCTAAACTTTTGCGCATTGTTCAGTTGGGACGAAAATAAATAAATATAAAAATCCCAATATCAAAGATTTCTAGTTTAGGTTTAGTTTGAGAACCCAAAATATCAGACTTTTTATCTTCCCACTGTATCCCGCACATAACAGAACAGGCATAGGAAACCTGGGCACCCAGTCTTGAGACACTCCATTCCCTTTAAAACCCTTCCGTTCCCCACTTTCAGCCGAATTCTCGAGGCATTGCATGTTGAGTGGGAGAACTCAACGCCGCGCTTTGCCTCGACACCAAAGCGAAGAAATGGAAATACAAACGTAAATAAATATTTCACTCCACCGAGTGGACATCGAACCCACAAACGTCGCTATGTGAGAGGTACAGGTAAAGCTAAAAATACAATTTAAAAGATATAAAAATTCAAGAAAAATGCAAAGAATAAACTGACGTTTATCGCTACATCAAATGTCGGTAAGCCATTAAATAATTTAGCGGAAATCTTATCTGATATCGATCATGTGACCAGCTGAAATTGCACCAGCGTGTGTAAAAAATATATTATTCGATAGAGAGATAACTCAAACTCATAACGTCATTTAACCTAAATTATAATCATATTGATCCACTTGTTACTTAGCTGATATACTCGTATGCATATTATAACGATGAAGAGTTTTTTGGTTGAATTAGATAATCTCAGGAACTATTGGTTCGAATTAACAAAGTAGTTGTGTTGGATAGTCCATTTATTGGAAAAGGCTATTATCAACGTGATCGTTTCGATGCAACCGCGTTTAAAATATGTAATATATCATACATAATTTAGCTATTACCTCTTTGATCACGCGGGCGAAGCCGTACAAGAGCTAATACTAAATATATACATTATACACAAAACAGTATTTCAGTACAATAAATATTCTCTTCAAATGAAAACATTTGTTAATTGCTATAGCAGTGGGTTCAATTCACACGCGATGAAAATATTCGCTTTAAGTTTAAATGCAAACTATAACTATAAAAAACATGATTCCTAATTTTTTTCGAACATTAGGTTATTGGTTTCTACAGCGATACCGGGTGGGTAGAGGGTACTCTGTCCCTAAGAATTTTTTTGCAAGCGCCACGTCACGGCTGCTTGTGACGATGTCGATGGTGGCACGGGCCTCTTCTTAAATCCTTCTTTCTAAAAAAATCTTTAACAAGGACTCGAACGGGTTACCTTAACAGCACAATCTCGGTCTTCAAAATGGACGAAAGCGTAATCCTTGATCTTCTTAACGCGCTCCACATTGCCGTAGCGCTCAAACTCCTCCTTAAGCGCCTCTTCTGATATGTCTTGGGTCAGATTTCGGACGTATAACACCTTAACCTGGTTTGAATGACGATTATATTTATAATAATTGTAATTATTTTTTAGTTTGCTTAAATTTAAATTTACAAAAATATTTACGTAGCCGGAACTAGAGTCTACGCGTCTTGAAAACAAATATTTTTTTTATTCAGTGTGTGATTAATATTGTTAAAATTCGGATTAAATCCATCTTGCCAGAGATGCATTTTTTTGTGATTCAAAGCTATTGTGCCAGAAAGCATATTTTTTTATGTTTGTGACATCCAATTATATCATAAACTACAGTACCGATTTTAAAAAACTTAGCTGCCCCTGTTTTGGAATATGCATAATTTAAAACAAATATATACTACTCCTTTTAAACCTAAATAAATCATCATACTCATCATACTCAAATATTATCAATATACCCATATGCATGCTAAACTTAATCTTATATTTTTAGTCGGGTTATTTTTAGATTCATGCTGTATCCTACCTATAGCATGGTAATATATTTTTTATTCATCAGGTATCAATTCTACAATTATCGTATATATTAAGATACTTCTTTACCCGTTCACGATACTCTTCACAAAATGCTATTGTAATTTTAAGGAAAAAAAGGAAACATGTTTGCACTTACTTTACTCATAGTTTGCTCGTCGGGCTCTTCTTGAGGATCAGCCCAATCCACTATAATATCACAGCCCCATACCTTAACAAAAAAAGTATTATAAAACTACTGCTACAACTATTGTTACATGAAATAAGAAAAAGTACGAACAAGTGAAATAAACTTACCTTTATTCTACCGGTCCCAAGTCTGCGCTTAGCCAGCGACGCGGCCTTGTGAGACTCGTATTCCAAAAAACAAAACCCTCTATTTTTCTTCTTATCATCGGGCGAACTATATATAATAACTTCAACGAGCCCCGCTGCAATCATACAAGAGACATAAGACGGAGGGAAGGCGGCGCCGAGCGGGCAAGTACAAGAACAATACAAAGCTCCCTCCAGCCCTCGCTACAATATGAAGCAACTCAAACGATATTCCAGGAGAACAAACTGGGAGCACATAGCACATATTATGAATTCGAGAAGGACTTACGTGCGTGCCTAGTAAGCTCCTCAAACAAATCGTCCCGATCTCGATTCTTAGGGATATTCCCCACGAATAAACGATGATTGTTAAAGGAAACCGTAACGCCAATCTTTTTCCCCTTTCGAATTTCATAATCATTCAGCTGCAAGAACAATTCGAGGGAGAATAGCCATGGCCCGCCGGCCCGCGCCGCTCGGGACGGGCGGGCGGGACGGGCGGGGCGGGGCGGGCGCGGCTGGGCGGGGCGGGCGGGACGGGCCAGGACAGGACGGGACAAGCGGGACGCAAGCGGGGCACCCTCAGCGGTCCACACCAAGCCCCACGCACTCAAAAACCCAACTATCAAGTCTTTTTAAATTCTTTTTGAAACTTTACCTGTTAATTTACCAAACTCTTCCAGTATCTCCTCTTTGCCTTTAGACTTGGGAATGTTGCCGACGAAAAGTCGCAGATTCGGTACGCTAATCTTAATTCTGAGAGTCTTCCCTGGTTTTATTTCGTGATTATCGAGCTGTGGGAAAAATAATAAGGCAAAAATTTTGAAAAGTGGGCCTTCGATACGGAACGCGGTCCGGCGACGGGAGTCAGTCTGGTTAGAGCCAATCGAGATGAGTTAACTGTACGTTGCATGATAAGCCGAGAGTGTTGTACGGAGCAAAGAGGAGAGCCTGACTATTAATAAAATTCTCAGCTGGAGAACTTTTGAAGCCAATTGAAAGTTAACCCTGTAAGTGGACCGTTTGATGAAGTGAAAATAAAAGAAGCGATTAAATAAAATGTGGTGGTAATAAAAAAAAAATGAAAGCAACTTAAAATTGAACGAGGTGCACAGTAAGAACGGGATGATATCTCGGGAAAAGCGAGGCTAGATCAGATTACAGGTGTTATATAGTGGCACATTTAAACAATTCAGTGATTACATTTAGTTTGGCGGTGGCCATATACTACATCATTAGAAGGCTGTCGAAACAATGACCAATGGTTAATAAGTTAAAGCGAATTTTGATGACATTTAGCATTCTATATGGCAACCGTCAATGGGATATTAATGTCATGCTCTTTAAATGATAAAAGCTTAAGTCTAGATCTCCCAAATGTGACGGAATACACATTTAATTATTCGTCAGGCAAATGATTGCGTCTTGCAAAAGTACCAATGGCTGATCTACAGTAGTTTTGCAAGTGACGCCACAGTTTGGTGACTTCTGGTGGCCGGGTGGAACTCGTCGTGGGGACAGTAAATGCATTTCCTAATCAAATATAACGCATGATTAAAAGTAATATGTAACGGTTCTGATGATAATACTAAAAATTTAAAACAAAATGATGAAAAAAAAAATGGATTTAATGTCCTCGTTAATAATTGCTAACATTTTACATTTAGATACAAATTCAAAATTGTACTATAATTAGAAGAGATACATTTACAAAATTAAGACCAAAAATAAAATGTCATGCTCTCTAAGTAAATAATATCTAATTTAAATATGGAGGACGATTTCACCCAATCTTAGGTTTATTATACATAGGGGCAAAGTCACCAAACTGCGGTCAGCTAATGTGCTGTGATTCTGTTTTTTTTTTTTTTCAAGGGATTATACTTAAACATTCGGCGATTCACCTGGAAAGTAGATGTCAAATTAGAATTTAGTTTCATTTTGAATAAACCAATATATATTATTTTAGACACAATTTAGTGGTACGAATTTACATTATTTTTTTATATATTATCAGCAATAAGACTGTGCAAAAATGCGTATTGGTACAGATGTGCGTAACATCCATTTAAATGAGGTTGGTGGCAAGAATTTATATATTTGTTATTTACTTACTTAAAAAAGCGCCGTAAAATATAATTAGTCAATATCTTCGTAAAAACTGCTAAATTGATTTTGATGAAACAAGGGTAACTGTAGGGTTTACAAAGTACTTTACTAAAATAATAAAGAAATAAACGTTCCAAATGTACATTTAACACCCAAGGCGGAGGTAACATTTATCATTTTGCAACACTGAAAGCGGAAGAGATGAATGCAGTAGCATAGCCATATATGAAGGAAAAATTAAATTGTTATAATAAAAACATTGTTGCCACCAACCTATAATATTAGCGGTTAAACCTTTTCAGGTTGAAACACTAACAGATTTAGAAAGTGGCAATTTCGAGACTATTACGAGAGTATGTTATTTTTATATTAGAATCAATTTAAACATGTTCTTTTTGAAACATTTATTTACATATTCGTTACCACTTTCTGTCATCTAATCACAACACCCATTTTTGTCAATACCCAATTGGTCGATTTATTTCTCTCTTTAAAAACAATCTCTAAACTGTAGCACAAAAATATGTAACGACGGACTAATAAATAATAATGACGTATTAAAACAGTTCAGTACTAATTGACCAATACAGTTCACGAAAGTGAAACTCAAATACATTACGAAGAATAAACAAAAATCATAACTTTCTTTAAAAAAATAATGATTACATGTCTTGTTCACACAACAGACAGCCAAATACAAAGGCCGAGTTAACTTAAATCATTGCTACTTTCAAAAATACTTAACAAAAAAAATAATAAAAAAAAAACAAATCAACCAATATGGGGCCACGGAACATGTAGTAACACGTAGTATAATAATCAATCAACGTGGGGCCACGAAACATGTAGTACAAGTCGCGCAACGTGTTATGATGTTTCGCTAAAGTTTTACAACATTTTCGATTTGTCTGTTGTATATCAAATGTTGCTATTAGTTATTTAGTTCATTATATTACCATTATTATGGGTATAACTATACTTTTAAATTTAGAATGTTGTTAGTTATGCACAACTGCATTCGTGTGTTGCTTAAGACAATCAAACCGACATCACGATACACGGTGCGCGATTGGTTACACTGGTGGTGGTGGTGGTCGTGGGGGAGGGGGCGCGGTGGTTACCTCTTGCACGGCACGCTGCGTGGCGTCGCGCGTGGTGAAGGTGACGAAGGCATAGCCGCGGTTGGCGCCCGTCATGGGGTCCATCATGAGGCGCAGGTCCCAGATGGTGCCGCAGCGCTCGAACAGCGGTATGAGCTCGTCCTCGAACATGTCCTTGGGGATCTTGCCGCAGAACACCTCGCAGCCGGCGCCGGGCGTGCCGCCCTCCCAGCCCGGCGGCGGCCCGCCGTACTTCCGCTGACCTGCCGCACCGACAAAACAAACGTTACCTATGTGTGCCATACTACTTTTGATGTCTTATACTAAGTTTTGTATATGATTTTATTAGATCATTCTGTTTAAAACGAAAGATAAAAAAAAATGTTTTCAAATTTAATATTGAATGAGCAAATTGTTAAGCCACGTCATGTACTGAAATAAAACATATCTTGTACTAAACCCAACTTTATTTTAAATAAATATCCACTTTTTGATATTTTTTCTAATAAAAAAATATTTTTATGTTTGATAATTCGCTCTTGTAAGTTAACCAAAAAAACAGTAATCTTACGAACATAAAAACATTAGGAATAGTAAAACTTGAATATAAAATATATATTTGAAAATATATAATTTAAATGATATCGAAGTACTGCAAGACGTGTATATATTTAGATTAATTGATAATAATATTAATATTAAACCTCAAAGATACGTAATTCGCATACATGCAATAATATAGGACACGATAAGATATCTAAAGTATTCCGTTAGGCCACAAGCGACCACTTTCGATTTACACTGGTGCAACATTTAATTAGCGTAGAATTTTTTTTCAGCTACACGCTGTATCCCACTTATAGCACACGCAGAGGTAGGCAGAGGGAACCTAGTTCTTAAACACTCAATTTCCCCACTTTCCGCCAAATTTTTCTCGAGGCATTACATGTTGAGTAGCCAAACTCAACATCGCGCTTTTGCCATCATAGCACCAAAGCAAAAAAATGAAAACATCAATAAATAATAATGCTTTCCACCGAGTGGGAATCGAACCCAGAACCGTCGCGTTACAGTCGCAAGACTCTGCGTGCCTCTGCGTCGATGCGCCGCTATTATCATTTTATTAACGAAAGCACTTTGTTCGGCAACAGCAATTAGCACACGCGAGTACCGCGTGTTTTTCAACCGTTCGTTTCGATCAACTGCTTTCAGGCTTCAGATTTCAATTTCAATTGCACTACTGTAAATTATTTGGCGTTTCGTCACGGCTATGACTTCAAATTTACGGCAATCTTTTAAAAGTGAAATTTAAATATGGCATAAAAACTACTAAATTTAATTAAATATTACTAAACTATGAGAATAAATGCCAATAAGAAATATATTAAACTATCTAGTCATTGGGTCCTTTATATTATAATCTAATAGGAATCTAATAGGACCCAATAGGAATGTTGTAAGACCGTGACAACATATATTTATGTGAGAAGTGATTGCACCGTTAACCGAGACCAGTTCGTGAGATGCATCTAACTCGCCTAGTAACAGGGTTATTTCTCCAACATTATATATAAATATATATTTCCCATTTGTGGAATTCTTTTTAGTGGTCATCGTGGCGCAGTCGGACAGTGGTCAACCTGACGTTAAACAGGATGGTTGTGAGGAGGAGTTGTGGCGATAGTTGTCGTAGGTATTTAAATTATTTTCATTTCCCTGCTCTGGTATAAAAAGCAACACGCGATGTCAAAATGGGGCACGAACCGAAAAACACCAGGATTTTTTTTTCTTATGAACTGAAATACAATTTTATATAATAAGCATTAAACAAAATGATTTTTTCCACAACTCACAATCTAAATCCTAGAAACACAAAACACATATATAAAACAAAAGCCACGTACCCGTGGTAACGTCTAACGTGTACCCGGTCCTCGCGAGGATCTGTTTGATCTTGTCCTCGTCAGGGCCCTTGGCCTGGACAGAGGCGGCCAGCGCGGGCGCGCCCTGCACGCCCGCTCTGCTTTTCTGTCTGTGAACATATTGTTATACTCGTATATTATATCTGTTTATACGGATTTATCATGAATATTGTGATATTTCGTTAATATAAAAAATGATAGCTGATCGTAATTGGACCTTTAATTGCCTTGATGGAGAAGATGCGTGTACGCACGACGCTTGAAAGCCTCCAAATTACAGCGGTTGTGGAAACGTCAAAAGGAACATCATTCCACAATATGCATGTACAGGGAAAAAAGTTTTCTAATGCAACCACGTTTGAGCCTCACTACGAGTTTTTTCACTAGTTTTTGTAGAAATTAAACTAATAACTTATAATATATTTTTAATGGTATGCTAGTATTCAGTTTTATATTATTATTATTATTCATTATAATTAATTGTAAAACATTTTTTTTTTTTTAAGTTTATTATATTGCAACATCTGCGCGCCAACATCCTTTCTTAGCGCCTTGTTACTAGGGTTAGCAGTCGACAAGTAAAATCTCTCCATTGATAGCCAAGCTTAATCTTACGTTATTTAACCTTATTTTTGCCAACCCTAATTTACAAGTGGAAAGGCGTTTAAGATCTATATTATTTAATTTAGCTGTGACTAATTAACTAGTTAAAATAAATGGGCGTGGTCAAGATAAAGTGGGGTTCTTTTTCTAATTTAACCGGGATTCCTGGCTTAAAAATTAACACCAACAAATAAATACAAGATAATAAGAACATCACCATAAAAATATAAATTTAGGCGCTGTGATAAAATTTAAAATCAGCTCAACGACTGTGGAAAAATGTAGTTTGCATTGTCATTCCTTGCGGTTCGTTGTACAAGGCTGTATAAAGCTATAGGAGCTTGCAAATATGCGTCACGCGCCTCGAGGAGGATAATGACCACACGTAATCTAATCTCAAACGTTATGAATCGTCGCAACGTTCAAAAGACGCCATACATTTTTCATGCATTTCGCGTCAATTGGAACATTTATCAAAGCCAAAGAGGGAAGCCTCAACGGCTCTGAGCCGGTTTTTGATGTAAAATCCGCCGCAACCTGTATAATCACGTTGCAATGCGGCAATCGTCTGCAAGTCAACTAGATGGCAGCACCCGCTAATAAAATCATCATTTTAAAATGCAGTTCGCCACACGCCCGATAAGTGTCAAATCAATTTTTCAAGATGACCCAGATACTGATCGGTCAATTTGGCCATCGCCCAAAACTCGGTAGGGTTGCTAATGCAGAACAAAAAAAATATCACTCACCTATAGGTCTTCATGACTCCACATAAATAAGCACTTTTATTAGATACATGCTCGAGATTTGAATCTAAAAATTGTCCAAGAACACTTAAAGCACCGTCGGATGGAAATTCTTTTAAGGCATCTAACGCACGCTCGTCCAACTCAGCGTGCGCTAGCTTTCCAGTCTTATAAATATCGTCGAGCTTGGTTGCTACCTGAAAAATCAAACGCGCCCACTTTATTCCTACACAAAGTAAATAGACAAGCAGGTCAAAACTTAAAACCGTGTCAGAATATTCCAAATGGCGATAAGTGTGGAATCACTGGTGATAAGAACGAGTCTCCTCAAGATAGACGACGCAATTGAGAGCGCCCTCAATCATCTATCTCATTAGGCCTCAGAGCTGTGGGGAACAATACATTTTTCAGGCTTTTACTTCCCATTAAGTTGCCACCAACAATTTAATGACAGAGTCTGCAGCTATCATTTTTGTTATAGTAGTAGCAACAGGCTCATTATATTTTTAAAAAACAACAGGAAGGCACCAATAAAGGTGAACCACTATCAAGATTTAATACCAGTATAAATTACAAGTTGATGGTTCATCAATTAATTTAAAAATTTTCAGGGCCAACAATTTATTATTTCAAGTTTACAAAGCCTTCATTAGAAGTCCATATCATATATTTTTATTTTGTTATTAACATAATATATAAAAAAAATATGAATTACAATAAAATCTCAAAACAATCCCCAAAACTGTTTAAAATTTTGTAAAAAAACTAAAATAAAGCATCTTATTAGTTGATTATGTATGACTCAATGTATTTGACCCTATTGCTATACATTACATTTAAAAATTCTAATTAGAATTTTCAAGTACATTTAAACAAGTCTGTCATATATGCATAAGTAGGTTCAAAGTTATAAACTTTGTTTTAAAATCTGAAGATATAATTTTAAAATATCTTATATGTTATTAAACATTGAAAAAATATTTATAAACAAGCCATAGAAAACAAAATATTGTCATAGTAACAGCGCTCAATTTAAAGTTAAGAGATAAATGTATCGGGGGTCAACTAGAGAAAGTGCATGTAAATCCATTTTTAAGATAATCCATCATATGAGGTAGGTCAACTTATAATAATATTTATATAACTTAAAAGAACATTCTGGATATCTCTCAGGTGCAGTTATACTTGAATACCAACACAATATAAGAATATAGAATATAAGAAAGTACCTCGGCAACACATCATGTATGATGCGACTACTCAGTAGTTATATTTAGTATATTTTATATTGATATATTAATTATAATATATACTGTATATAATAAATGTATGTCAGAATTTGTTTATCATTATAATTTATTCACTTTTATATATGAAATAAAAAAAAAACAATTTTGTCAAGATATTTTAGTTAAAATGAAAATATTTTCATATAAACAATAATTTGATAAGTAAATAATACAATTATTGAATAAAATAAACTTTTGGAAAAATTGATAATAATTATATTATTAAAATTTTCTTATTGGAATCTTGTTAGACAACATTCACATTTAAAATTTTTACATTTTTACTTCTTTTTAAAATTGTTCTGCAATATTACTACATCTAATAGAAGATAATCATAATGAAGGCATTCAAAAAACTTGTATATTAAGATATTATTAATATTTTTCAATTGCATATCTCCGGTATCTTATAGATGGATCATCTTTCATGTTGTTTTATTGATTAATTATTAAAAATGTGATTTTAAAGATAATTGTTAAGCATTATTTGTATTATGATTACTTATATATTTGATATTTTAAGAAATGATTGGTTTTGAATTTGTGATTAAGCGGTATGTTTCCAATATATGATTTTTACTTTTTATTTCTTATCATATGATATAAAGTTATGAGTATAGAAATATAAATACACTGTAAAGCTTTGAATTTGTTATAAAGATCTTACCTTTGGATCCAAGCCATATTCTATAAGTTTGGGGTAATCTGGTGTCCGGCCAACATCTGAGTCCTTCCCGGAGACATCTTCTAGGGATATTTCTCCATTACCCTCCGCCATTCTGCACAATTATTAACTTTTTGAACACACACTACACTGATGTACAGCAACACACTGGCTTTTCCACCAAAACTTTTGAACTAATTGTATTATCAACAGCTTTAACTTTGGGAATTGAGGCCTTTCAAGCTTCACTACAGAATACTGATGATGTCATATCGAGAGAGCAACGAGTACGAAACAATGCTACACATTATTTATCACCAAAGCATTATCTTACTTCAATTTTATTATAAGTAAATTATTATGAAGAATAATAACAATATTTACCTTATTTTACAATTTTTTGTAATTTTGGAAGAAAATGACAACTCGCTAATTGTCCGAAAAACAAAAAAACAAATGATGTTCAAACATAAGAAACTGTGAAACAATAGGATAGTGCACTCCTCATTCCATCAGGGTAAGGCGTAATTTCAAAAAGCGAATGCGTGGGTCATCGCATTCTTTTAGTGATGTGAAACTTTTTTTTGAGCCTAAAATAAAAATTGAAATTACAACAAAAAAACTTAACAACTACACTAAAGTCTAAACATAAAGGATATGCGAAATCCGGCGGTCAATGACCGAAATAACACAGAGTATACTCGATTAGGTCTTTTAAAATTGTTACACATAACACTTTTCAACTAATAATCACTTTAAAAACACTTTTACAATCCTTCTGTATCAAAATACAAACACAAGTAACTTTCCGCGCATAAAACTTTGGCAAATGCGAAACTGCAATAAGTTGAGAGTGCAACTGCATTGCACTCGATAAGAACCGGCCGGCGCGCGCCTGAATTTCCAAGAAGAATCCAATTGGAATGAGCACGTAGGATGCCAGAAGATAGAAAACACTGTAGCACACAATCACTGTACAATACAATCGACCTGCAACACTGTACACGAAAATAATTACCTATTAATTTTGCTAGTTGGTGGCCGAGACAGATATGGCGGCACCGCGCGACGTCAACGTGATCGCCAGTACGGGGTTCTCATAACGACGCGCGGGACATGCAACGAGGAGTGCATTCAAACTTTGAAAGGCAAGTGATGTTTTTAAAAAAGTTTAAAGAATCTCTCTGTTTTCAGAATGAATGCGACCGCAGCGAATGATGAGATATTTTTATTGCACAGAGAGTTTTTGCAATGATTGCGAATAATTTTGAATGTGAAAGAGCGCGGCGCGTCGCGCAAGGCTGCCGGCCGCGAGGTGAGACAGGCTAGCGGCAAGACGGCGGCGAGTGAGAAGCGAGAGCGAAGGGGGGAGGGTGTTGCAACCGGCGGTGCAGGCGTGCAGCAGCGACGACGCCGCACCGAGCGAGCTTGCATACTTGCATACGCACTCACACTCGCAAACCCCTGACCTTCGTTACTTGTAAGTCGTAATCGATTCACTGTAAGAGTTTGTCTTTGTTGCACTTAGTTTCTCTTAACTTAAACTAAAAGATTTAAACTTAATCACGGTGAGGAAACTGACCTAGCCAAATTCAAAAATTGATTTTTTGCAAAAAAATATATAATTGATTTATCATTTATTTATTTTTTAATTATTTTTTACTAAAAATTTATCAATTTGTTTGGGTAAAACAAAAGGAATTTACCTATTTGCAAATAAGAAAATAATCCCATTAAAAATTACTCCAGTAAGCACCTAATCTATATAAATAGCAATTTAATTTTTTTTATCTTTAATTCTCCCGCCTAAATATAATCAATATAACTAAACCTAACTAAAAATGAGTGCGAAAAAATCTAAAAAGATCACACGGTTACTAATCGACAACGTCCAATAGTAGAACAAGGTTCATTACTCTTTGATATGGAAACGAAGGGATAAAAGAGTTAATCGCAATAACCCCCTTGCTTTAGTTCGCTTCACCTGCTGATTATTGAAGCCGTATGTATTCGCGACACATACACAAAACTGGCCTTCGCAGTTCGCGTGTATGCGTAAGACACTTGGATCTGTATCCGCCGCATGATGCATATGTGGGTAGACACTTAGATAGAGCGGCTACTGCGGGTGCCTCGCTTTGTGCGGACAGACTTCCAAAGCGGCCCTTTCACCGCGAATATGAATCTTACACGAGGCCTATGTCGCGACGAGAATCGCTCACTACTTAACACAGACTCGCATTACAAAGAGATTGCGTGTAGTATGTATGGTGTAGCGGCATGACAGACACACTTCCTTTCTCACATTTTCTTGATATCAATAGCGTTAAAGTACAAGCTGTAAAACGAACTCTCCCTGAGTTTCCGGTGGGTTAAGTCTTCTTGAGAAAGGTTTCGCTCACCTCACACGTCTGTTTTATTCATATCTGATGAATAATACGACTCATTGTTCGCTCCAACTTCAGCTTGGAACTAAAAAAGAATAACAACCTTAAAAACTCTATATGGCACATCACTATCTTCGAAATTTGACATGTTATTTATTTATTTTTAAAGTCTATGGACTCGTGGAATAAACAGTTCAAATGACAGTTTCGCGTTACTGCTAAAAACTTTTTAAGTATATGAGTTGCGAATACGGGTCGAGCGAGAAATATTTGTGTTAAGAGATCAATGCAGAAGACATTAAATAGTTACTCACCGATTCTCGTAAGGACCTTAGAAATAGCGCGAATCATCCGTCACGGACGTCTATAAATATCCATTTTGCAAATATACATAGCATCGCAAGACCGCGCTGGCCGCGGCGTACTACATTCGCGATAAGGCACTTAGTGCGTATTTTAAATACGTCAACAGTTCGTTGACCCGCGCCGTTTCTCACCGTACGTTGCCGAATTTATTGTGTCTGTAGATTTGTGGGTCGTCGTCTGCAATACCTGACGTCGAACGGAGGGCCCAGATGATGGTGACGTCATCTCAAATCAAACTAGCCGGTGTTTCTAGTTCTAGTTAATATAATACGGTATTCACAAAACGCGTACTATGCATTATAATACTTGCCCTAATCTAACCTGTCGGTGTGAATAGTAAAGTAGTAGTTCTAATCGCGAAACACATGTGTGTCGAGGTCATTGCTATTTGTTTTTTTTTTTTATAATTCAAGGGCATAGACGTTTTGTATAATAGATACATTCTTTAGTTTTGGTTATTTCCACGTGAGCTATCAGAAATTAATTTGAAAATGTGAATAAAAAAATAGAATTTATAGGTATTTTTTTGCACTGTAGACGTCGTACAATGGTAATAAATGTTTAGTTAGATAAATATTTGCCAATACTAAACTATCTTATTTCACCTATACTTGAAAAAAATTGGATCTGAGTTCGTTGAAGCTAAACGAACGATCCGAACTAAAATTCTAGGCAGGCACAAAAATCAAGGTAACTACAAAGTTAATATCTAGCTACCTGTGTTATTTTCATGTACAAAAAACCATTATAATTCTTGTCATAGCTCATGTGGACTTTTTACAGCGCAATTAAGCGTGGAATCATCTCATCCCATTGTGATCGGGGTTCTCGACCTTTGCGCGTATTCAATTCGCGTTAGATTGTTTTTTGTGCGTCTGCGCGTGTCATAGGCTAAATGTTGGCAGAATTGTTAAATAAGCTATGATATGTTTGTTCCTCGAGCGGCCATATTGAAAATATTTATGCTTTATTTTAAAATTACACTTTAATTTAATATTCACTCTTCAATCGCGTTGTTTTAAACATGTCTTACCACAAAGTACTAATAATAACAAAGGACACGTTAGTCATAAGGCGCCTCACGCTGTTGCAGCTACTTTTATCATTTATGTAGGTATAAATATTTTAATATATTGTCCCTCCTTGAAATGTATATTTATTATATTTTCCCCCCTTGAAATCTATATTTGTGTAACTTTTTTTTCACACAATGAACAAGCTCACTGTTTATATTTTACTTAAAATAAAGTTTAGATATCATTTTAAGAAGGAAGATTTTTAAATTCTAAAATATAAGAATAAAACTAATAGGTACATAACAAATACGCTATACCAACAGATCATTATCGAGCGTATCCCCAATGCAGTTCAAAAGTTGGCAGCATTACTTGAATTACACAACTTTTTAGATGAAACGTCGAAAAATAGGTAGGACAAGTAATCTCTTAGTTTTAGCTTAGATCATTTTTTCAAATTAGTTTTACAATTCCTACATTTTGAGCAGCAAGAAGAGAAAATTCATCCAGACGTCAAGTATGTCTTCTACTTCCCCATTGTAGGCTGTATGTCTGTGTAAACTAATCAGTTCTGATGTAATGTAAAGCAAATGTTACAAAACTAGAGAGACTCTTATTACAAATGATAAATTATTTTTACGGATCCATTTAAATTTCATAGGACTTCTTAGGAAAATTTGATTGATGAAAGAATAGGTCGATGTCTATCCTGCTAAATGCGGGATATAAGGCGAAGCCCTGTGGGGAATTTATTATTACTTCTGCTTCAGTGGTGCTATCCTACAGTTTTGCTCTTAGTAAATTTGTAAACTATTCTGTTCGTTTTTTTTTATTTTCAGTTCTTAAAACTTTTTAACCGACTTCTGTTAGAAAAGGAGGTTATTAATTCGACTGTATTTTTTTTAATAGTTTTTTTGCTAAGATCTGTTAGTTTTGTTGTATTTTTTTTAATACTTTTTTTGCTAAGGTCTGTTAGATTTGTTGTTAGGATTATAAGACAATCAGTTTCGTAATCTGATTGTCTCATCGAAGGAGTTGACTTGACACAGTGGGGGTTTTAACCCGACAGCATTTGAGACGAACCAAAAATTAATTTTGGAATCTTCCAAAGTTAAGACGATTCGTACATAGACTGTTAAACACATTACACTCCAGTGCGTCGCGCAGTCGGTTAAAAATATAATTAGATAAATATAATTAACTTTTTTCGAAGTTTAAAAGTATAGTTTTTACTATTAAATGTATATATAGTTGGTATATTTTATCATGAACATTTAAAGTGCAGCTTGTCGACATATGAGGCTGTAACTCGGTGTAAGTGCAAGATGTCTAGTAATGAGCAAGTTCCTCTTAGGCCTGCCATATGGCGGGAAGCATTTGTTCACCCGCGGAAACAGGAAGATACGTTATTAATTAATAAAAGTTTAATCATTTTTATACTATATTTGTTTTAACAGTGTGAAAAATGTGTTTAGAATTTGTTTTTAGCGTCACGCTGTATCCCGCACGCAGCAAGGTAAGCAGAGGGAATCTTGTGTTAAGACACTCCGTCTCTTATTTTCCTTAGAGTTGTCTATTCACTGCGTGGTAAGTGGCGGAACTCAACGCCGCGCTTTACCTCGACACCAGAGCGGAAACTAAATTATTAAATATATAATTTCCTCGGGTGAGAATCGAACCCAAAACTTGCCGCGTTTACTGTCCACACTTATGCTGAATTACCTCCAAGAACTTATTACTCAAAGTAGTATCTAATTATTTTTGTATATACTTAGTTAATCATCTACTCAAATTTGTATTAGGTTTTAGGTATTGAGCTTTTTATAATTTAATGATATTTTTTTGTTTAACTCTACGAGTTTTCTAGCATAGCATGCAAACGCTGTACATGCGCTACAGTGGCTTTTCATTGTATAATTGATCAAATTCCACTTAAGTATAATTTTACTTATGCAAAAATTACAGTATAAATATTATAATTATTATAATAATATGCGGTGTAAAATGTCCCTTTCAAACTCACCCTCCATTAACAGGCAGGCAGGCTTAGTGGTACTCGTACATTACTAATTAGTTACTTTTTCATTTACCCCTCATTTGGATTTATTATATTTGTATTTGGTGGTAGAATTGTGGAATTATGGTATGAGATACCGTCGTCGTATACCGGCGTAGAGCCTGCCTGTAAACGTTATGGCTGTAGGTTCGATTTTCTACTTGAGGGGTGAGGTCTTTCATTTCCTCTCTGGTAGCAGGCTAAGGAACGGATTAGAGCTAGAATAAAGATAGGGATAAGCAAATATGTGTGTTCATCCTAACCTTACCCAGACTTATTCTAGTATGTAACCGCGGCCCAGCGGGGTTAGATAAACCAGAAGATCACCGGTTCAGCGATCATAGTGAAAGAGATATATAATTATCCAGATAAACCAGGAGCTGGTTATTTATTATGATATTAAGAGAAATGAAATATTTACGCTATGTCGACCTGTTAAAAAGATAAAACGTGTCGAAAGTAGAAGAAGGCAGGAAAGTGTAGAACGGAGTATTAAAACACTAGGTTACTTCAACCTGCCCCGCTTTTGTATGATGAAAGCGTAAAAAAGAGAAAAATAATAAAATATTTTAAATCAATGTCCATTCAATTGCATAAAGTAACTGTAATAGCATAGTGTACGTCATAGATATCCCAGCTTACACTAGATACACTGGTGTCGGTTTCTCATAAGAAGACTCAAAGGGAAGCCTTTCAGCTTCATAATATACTACGTCTATCCTACGTTGCTTAACATAACGTTTTACTGTATAATGTGTTATATTATTACTATTTAAACAATTTTTGCTTTTTTTTATCTTCACGCAGTATCCCGCACGTAGCAGGATAGTCAGAGAGAGCCTAGAGTCGAGACACTTCGCTCCCTACTGTTCGCCGAATTCTGGAGGCATATTTCTAGTCAGACCCTGTGCCAATGCGCTACAACGGCTTCACTTATTCTATAGAAATTTACTGATGGACTCATTTTATTCAAGAGAAAAGGAGATGAATAATTTATAAATTCTATAATACACATATACGTAATGTAATTAATATATAATTTATTCTATGGCATTGCCGTTAGGTTGTGGTTAACGAGTGTTATTCGCTTAGAATTCTATGCCGGCTAATATTAAATCATATATCCTAGCAGAATGGGACTGCCCCTGACTGTAAACGCGGTGGTTGTGGGTTCGATACAAACTCGTTCGTTACTCGAGTAATTAATTTTCAATTCCTCGCACTAGCGTGACAATATCTGCAATTTAGACGGAGGACGTAGTGTCTTGACTCTAGGTTTTCTTCCTGCCTATCCTGCTATATGCGAGACACAGCATGGAGCTATAAAACATACGTTTTGTTGGTGCAGTTTAGTAAATTCCTGCCTTGGATACCACATCACACACAAAGTATCGGTAATGTGAAAGTGTAAAATTGAATGGTATGTCATTGAGTTCTCTTGTCTCCTTGTTAAATAGTATAGATTCGTGAAGGTGGAGGCCCTTGGTTCATATGGAAGAATAGAATTTGCATTCCATGAATTCATCTTGCGAGGATGCTGGGTCCATCCAGAGAAACTCGGAAAAGGGATTGAGATTTGGGACATTCGACCAAAGTGTAGGACAAAAGTGCCCCTTGAAAAGGCACATGGCAGGACGTATAAAAACTGGCATTGATTTAAATAATTTTAAAGGCAGTAAATATTTGCCATGTTTATAATCTTGTAATATGAAGTTAATCCTCTTATAAAACATTGCCTATACATAACTAACTAAACTTAGCTTCATTCTATATCTCTAGCGGAAGAAGAAGAAGCGCCAAACGCTACGGTTTATTGCCTATACATAGATATCACAATTTTATATAAATCATTTTATAGTCATTATTAAACAATTAATCATTAATTTTTTTTTTCAAGAATAATAATGGCCGAAAAAGAAACACCAAAGATCAANCCGCTCCCTACTGTTCGCCGAATTCTGGAGGCATATTTCCAGTCAGACCCTGTGCCAATGCGCTACAACGGCTTCACTTATTCTATAGAAATTTACTGATGGACTCATTTTATTCAAGAGAAAAGGAGATGAATAATTTATAAATTCTATAATACACATATACGTAATGTAATTAATATATAATTTATTCTATGGCATTGCCGTTAGGTTGTGGTTAACGAGTGTTATTCGCTTAGAATTCTATGCCGGCAAATATTAAATCATTCATACTCATTTCTCACTCATTTCATTTTCGGAGTACTCATTTCCTCGCACTAGCGACAATATCTACAATTTAGACGGAGGACGTAGTGTCTTGACTCTAGGTTTTCTTCCTGCCTATCCTGCTATATGCGAGATACAGCATGAAAGTTTCAGTAATGAGAAAGTGTAAAATTTAATGGAATGTCATTGAGTTCTCTTGTCTCCTTGTTAAATAGGATAGGTCCGTGAAGGTGGAGGCCCTTGGTCCATATGGAAGAAAAGAATTTGCATTCCATGAATTCATCGTGCGAGGATGGTGGGTCCATCCAGAGAAACTCGGAAAAGGGATTGAGATTTGGGACATTCGACCAAAGTGTAGGACAAAAGTGCCCCCTGAAAAGGCACATGGCCGGACGTATAAAAACTGGCATTGATTTAAATAATTTTAAAGGCAGTAAATATTTTCCATATTTATAATCTTGTAATATGAAGTTAATCCTCTGATAAAACATTGCCTAACTATTGCCTAGCCATTAACTAACTAAACTTAGCTTCATTCTATATCTCTAGCGGAAGAAGAAGAAGAAGCGCCAAACGCTACGGTTTATTGCTTATACATAGATATCAGAATTTTATATAAATCATTTTATAGTCATTATTAAACAATTCATATATATTTTTTCTTTTTTTCATATACATACATCAAGAATAATAATGGCCGAAAAAGAAACATCAAAGATCAATAAAAGAAGTTTGTTTTTCATAAGTATGAATAAAATAAAATGACTGATGATCTTTAAATGTTGAGTAATGATTTCCAGTGAAGCTAACTTAAAGCTAGCTTTTAAAACCTACTCAATTATATATCGGGCCCCGAACAGAACTGCCTTACCGCGGACTGTGGTATACCACGAGTGTACTTTAGGTCGTGGTATTAAAAATGCATTTTCTCCCTACCCTACCCTACTATAAATGGTATCGACTCTTTTATTGTACCTACCACGTAAATTCCCGTTCGTTTCCCTTAATGCACCGCGTGATGCATGGGTTTATGCACTGTCTTTTGATGCATGCGTGTCAAAATACTTGTTTCGCAAAGATCAAGTAATGTTTCGGCTGCATCCTTTTTGTTAGTCTTCATGAGACTCCACTTTATCGGTTCTCTACACGAGAGTAACGCCACAGAAGTGTTTTATAATTTTCCATAAGTGGTTTTTTTCTATAACTTTTTTTTATTTGTAAATCTATATCTATACTTATAATAAAATCGTCTATACATGGAAGTTATATAAGAAAAAAATATTGCTGGTATTTAATTGCGTAACAACCAAAAACAATAATTTTCAAAATATTTGTCTGTGCGTTGGTTCACGATAATCACAGAAATGGCGATTTAATCGCAGTTTTCACTATTGTATTTTAACAATCTTCCCTTAACATATTTTTTGAATTATATTAGTTTATTAATAAGAAAGTTCTAGCATTTTAAAGAATATTGTTACATTACCTGAAATTTAACTTTTCAATATGTTTTTAACATAATATTGTTATTAGAAAACGAAAGTAATTTAGATGCATTCATTATGTAACGCCTTAATAATAAATTAAACGTGTCTACAAATTCATGAAATGTAAAAAAGATATTAGAAAATATCTAATTATTTGGCTATGAGATAGAAGTAGCGTTTCATTTTACAAAATCTCGATATCCATACGAAAGAAAACTCGTACTGGTAATAGCAAGCCTCGATTGCGCGACTAGCGGTGGATTATGTCAGAATCTAATCTATGTAATAAGTTCTCGCTGCCTCGTTTGTTGTTCTACAACCTGGAAAATGTGAGAGGTATTGTTTTGTAACGTCTACTTAGCATTTTAGTGGAAATCTATAGGAAATTTTGAATAACTAATGTTTAAACAAAGTTATGAGTGAGGCACAAGTGTGTGATTGTAACCCGCCTGGTTGTGTTGTGTGTTCTAATATATACTGGAGAAAATGAAATATTTATTTAAATTTATATTGAAATTTCTTCGCTTTGGTGTCGTCGCAAAGTTCGGCGTTGATTTCCACTACTCAACACGTAATGCTTCCGAAATTCAACGAAAAGTGAGTGTAACACTAGGTTCCCTCTGCCTACCTTGCTGTGTGTAGGATACAGTATGCTTCAAACACTACTCCTTTACAATTTAAAGCGACAAAGATATTTAATCCGAAGTACCCTAATCACATTTAATAAGATTAAACACAAATAACGTGAAAAGACACGTCGTCCCCCTCCCTTAACAAACGGCCGTTAATAAACTTTATGACATAATCATAAAAAATTAAAACGAACTGATAACGTGGAATAAAAATTTACAATTCAAAAATGGCATCAGATCGTGGATTCGTGACCCTATTTAACCTCAAAAATCGGGGTCTCAGGAAAAAAGGAATAAAAGAACGAGAATTGTCACTGGTAAAATATTCTCGGCTATCACAATTTCTTCTATTGTCTGGACATACATTAATTTTTTTGTACGTCGGGCAACGGGTTTGCCTGCCCTCGATGCACAAAAGGCGTATGAAAAGGTGGTATGGTTATTCATAAGACGAGTCCTCTGTGCTGTATCTACAGGCGAAGAAAGGTGAAGCCGTAGTTTAAAGGTCGAGAGGTAATTGATGGTGTCACACCATTGAGTGCGTTTGTCTAGCGATTAGTTTGACTGAATGAACTACTTCAATAGTTATTCAAGGATTCAGCCTTTCACTTCATTTTTTTGTATGTTATGTTTAACTTTGCTATTATCTATTATGGTATTATAAAATTTATCGTCTATTCGGTGGTTTTTGGGGGTTTTTGAATATAAGTATATTTGCTTTTGCTTTTTATGAAAGAAAAAGATATAATGAGCCCAGTCGTGGTACAGAGGCATAAGCGTGCGACTGTAAACATGACAGGTTGTGTGTTCGATTCGCACTCGAGTAAATGAAATATTTAATATTTTAATTTTCTTCGCTCTAGTAACAAGGCAAAGCGCGGCGTTGACTACCGCCTTTGGTTGAGTAAAGCCTCCGGAATTCGGCAGAAAGAGAGAGATGAGAGTGAAGTGTTTCAGCAGCAAGTTTCCAGGTTCCCTCTGCATACCGTGCTACATGCAGGATACAGCGTGAACCGGTAAAAAATATAAATATATTTGTAGTTTCATAAATGTCTATGTATCTTTTATACCCTTACTACTAGGTATATGACTCTTAGCACAATATGAAAACAAAAGGCTTTTTTGTCGACTTTGATAGTGAGACTATAGCGGTGATGTCTTTTGACGTGAGCTTTCCACTAATATTTTGCCACAAGAAGATCAAAAGACTAAAATCAACTGCAAAGACGTATGAATGACGTAGCGCACTTGAAAAGCGCGCGATAGTTGCCCGTTCGATTTACATCGCCTCGAGAATGCGGCGGAAAGTGGGCTAGTGGGGGACGGAGTGTCTTAACACTATCTTGCTGTGTGCGGGATACCGAAAGAAGGAAAAGCATAGAAAATAAAAACGCTGTAAAAGTATTTGCCCCGGGCGCGAGTTAAGCTCGCTACGCCAGTGACACTAGGTTCCCTCTGCCTATCCTGCTGCATGCGGGATACAGCGAAGCTGATTAACAATTATGTCATTAGAAGTAAAAAAAAGTAAAATCGTAACACATATACCTATATATAGTTATAATTAATTTTCAACATAAAACTAGGAACACACGTTAGCCATATATGGTAGAAGAAACCGCATATTTTACGTAGTTTAAAATATAAAATGAATTTCGAATGCTTTAACGAGATTAATCTGTTCTGACCATATTTGGATAAAAGCCATTATTAATATTCTAAATTCGGACGTTCGGACTACATGTTGTTCGTCCTGAACGTCTCATATTAAAATAAAACTGTGAACTCTAAATAAATGAAAGCTAATTTTAAATATAAATACTTTCGCGATGACTTGGTATAGTTACTTTGTAAATTTTAATATGTTTCTAGAATCTTATTAGGATTTTTAAATATTTAACGATATTGCACACTATACCTATTTGTTACGTAATTGCGTATATTGCAAATATTGCAATTCAAATTTAATACTCAACACGCAATGCTGCCAGAATTCGGCAGAAAGTGGGGAACGGAGTGTTTTGACACTAGGTTCCCTCTGTCTACCCTGCTGTGTGCGGGATACAGCGTGAAGCTGATGATTTAAATTTAACATAGTGAAAGATTACAGCGTTGCCTTTTTTATATTATCTGCCAAGGTTTTGCTGTGTTGAGTCGCAGAATTCAACGTTGTACATACCTAGTGCGACACCTAGGTCCATTCTAAAATCCGTTTTCATCCATTAATTATAATTTATGAATGAAAACGGCATCTCAAGATCGCTCCCAAGATCGATCTCAGACTTGAGAGGGAAATACGTAACTATACTTGCATAGCTCACACACCAGCTCTTTCCTATAAATTTGATTATGGGTCCAGAAATATTGTCACGACAGACTTTAGAATTATTCTTAAGCCATTTTAATCCCACTAGATAATAATATCTCAACAATTATCACAGCATTTAGCGGATCTATTATAATTTTTTTCTATCGCAAACATAGAAAGGACCCTTTTAGACGAGCAATTGTAATTGTTCATAATAGAAAGAACCCCACAAATGTAACCACTAGTACATCTCACTTATGTAACAATTATAAAGCAACAAACAATCCCATTATTTTATAACACCCTTACCAACAAAGGGTTTCTGAATGCAGCGCGTCTAACACAGCGCCAAATTGAAGATGACAAGGCGGAAACTGAAACAAAGACGGGACGAAAATAGCACAAAACATTTTAAATTGGGTTTTTCTTTTTTTTTCCTTTTATAACACTGTGTTAATTGTTTTTTTTTATTATTTGTTGAAATATTAATAAATATCTGTACTAATTTATTTCTATATTAGCGGCAAAATATCCGGCTTCGCCCGCTTAAACTTAAAAAATATTTACACCATGAAGTCTAGGTATGTGTTATTTTAATTTAAATCCGTTTTGCAGTTATTGTTTGAAAATTGAACAAACAGCAGTCACACAATAATAAATAGTAATAAAAATAGGATAAGAAGAAAATAACATTCCTTTCGACCTTTTAGTATTCTACTTTATAAATAAATAAGCTACAGTATACATTTTAATGCTACAGTAAATAATAGGCGAAACACGCCTACGGATGCGGGCACACCACAAGAGGTCGCAGGTTCTATCTTTTTCGCACGGTTCACGGATTGATGATAAAGACATTTCCCGGTGCGGTTAACACCAGACACATTCGATTTGTGTAACACAATATAGGCGGAGATAGAATCTACAGAGTGATTTGACACTTCCTCAATAATTAGATAGATGTATAGATAATTAAATATTTTTTTAAAATAGTTTATTATAAAAAAAATATACCTGCATTTGTATTTGATATAAAGTGCCTACTTTAATAGAAATTGACTATACTGACCAAAACTTTAAATAGACCAAAAGAACAGGTGATGAGGCTGAATACTCGACTGTCCTAATCTTTTAGTATAGACCATTCGACCGCATAATTATTGCCAAGTGAAGTGTTTATTATGAAGATATTGTACAAAAAACTGCCAAATGGTGAGATAATCGGTACTCGTTCTGTTTGAAACTTGGCTTCAGAAATGACTTCAAAAGTAATCGAAAGTAGGTACTTTAAATGTTACAATCAGGATGATATCACTTCTAAGACGCCGATAAGAGATGCACCGCTCCCATGAAAGCTAGTCTTAGAAATAAAAGCTAATAAGTTGGTACATTTGAAAGGTCTATTCAGTTAGCGTTTACCCTACCATTAAGAAAATCCAGTTGGGTCGCTCTGCATGGGAATGTTCGGGGGGTCAACGTCATTGGGTACTTGTCCCGGTGAGCAGTGCGTATTATTATTTCGATATTAGTTTTTATTTTAGGGTCTCGGAGCCGGTCTGCGCGCCCCCTCGCTCGCCGCGGCCGGCTGTCGGCCTCGGTTCCATCTCGAATCGCCGATTGCGAATCGAGAATCGCAGATGGACCAATTCGCGATTTTTTTTATAGTTTTCCATAAGAAATATAATTTAATAATGTAATAACTGTTAGAATAATGTGTCGTTAATAACTGATGCTGTCCAGAATTTTCGGAAATCACTCATCGTCTACCATCGTCATATAATTATCAATAAATATAATAACTTAATAAATATATATAATCCAATTAGAATAATAAATATATCAATTTGATATAAGAATAAAAGTGCAAAAATGAACGTTATACAAAAATATTTCAAGAGTATTTAACAATAGAAATATTTATATTAAACCCTATAATTACGCACCAAGTAACAAGATTCACACAGACTCATCCCTGTGGTAGTTGTTCAAATAGCGCAATTTCTCCATACAAAACATAATGCTTTTCACCCTCTCAGTCGCGACGTGTTTCTTTATATGGCATTAAACAATATTGCAATAATATATCCGAATAAAATATGCAAGAACCAGAGACCAGCCGCCTCGGGACCGGTTCTCTCGATCAATCTCAAGCATTGAAAACGCGAAAGCTGTGGCCGGTGCGAATTTCACACCAGTCTAGTCTAGACTCCAATGTCGCAATGCCTAGGTCTTTTCAATGGCTAGAACTGTGAGAACGAATAACGGCGTGATGCTTCATTGAACCCACTACCGTCATTGTGATTGCAATTAGTTTTGTGCTATTGTAGAGTTTGGGATTTCTCTAGATAACATTATGAGGGCTACTATACTATTCTTGTAGTTTTTAATAGTTTGTTGTTGCGAAGGTTCTGTATAGTTTTTTTTTAGCGTGTTTAAAGGTTTTCACTTTTTTTTTGTTAACATTGTTCCTTTTAAATCAATTGTGACATGCCACCTATCCCTTAAACGATTTTATATACAATTGAAAAAGAAAAAATCACATTTAAATATAAAATATATAAATATTTTTTAAATGTAATTTTTTTCTGAGTAAAAGTAAAAATTGACACACAATTCTTTAATTTAGTTTACCCAATATTAAAATCAAATTATTTGAATATTTTATTTTCAAATAACCATTTAATATAATATGAACAACTAACAATTTGTTTATTTCAGAAGTTATAATAATATTAAGTCGCTTCTTAATAAAGTTATAAAAAGTATGGTAAAATATAAATAACATCAGCTAATATGAGGCTCCAAATTCTAATGTAACACTTACGACATCCCGTGAGTGACATATCACATTTCGGTTAGTATCCTCTTCTTCTTTTATGGTCCAAGCTTATTTCACACTATAACATAATTCTTATATATTTTTATTTATGTATTTTGTAGTTTGAAGCTTCACGCTGTGTCCTGCACTTAGTAGGGTAGGAAGAGGGAGCCTAGGAACCTAGCTGGAAATCTTGTTAAGGCACTTCCATTCCCACATTCCACCTGATTCTAGTTCTGTCTGGTTACCAGAGCGACTTTGAGTCATTTCTTCGAGTGGGAATCGAACCTCCAATCGTTGCGATAACAGCGCCACGATGGCCTCATATATTATGTCCGTTCTTATAAACTCTGGAAAAAAAACTAATTTGAAGTGGCGTAAGTTCAAACTAAACTTACTCATTGGAACAAAAGCGCAACCAAATCGCACGTAAGACGCTATATTAAAGTGGGGAGCTAATTCGTTCTAAGAGAATGCTTTCACAACACAATGAAAGAATATGAAAATGTTAGAAAAATAAAAAATAAAAGACTAGCGTATTGTTTGTTTTAATTACACCTGGATTATTTATAAGCGTGCTTTAATTATGTGTATAGTATGTGGAACTCTAATGTTTTCTTCTTTTGCATGAGTAACTTTGAAGATAAAGAGGTACTAGTCTTTTCCACTTTTTTACTTAAATATGTGCGGTATACGATATTTAGAAGTAATTTTATTTAGCCTATATGTATACATTTGGGTAATTAAGTATTGTAGATTTGATAAGGAAAAGTGAATTTAATTCTATATTTTTAACAATTTTGTGTGCCTTATTTATTGTTGTTGATTTTAATTAACGTTTCTTACTTTAAAAATATATATCATATATTAAGAACATAAAAAATTGCTGCTTTAACCTGCAAATACCAGAGTAGGCAGAGGGAACCTCGTGTTAAGCTGAATTCTGGAGTTAGATATTTCAACAATCAACAATATAATATACCTTACCAATTCAGTAATTTTAAATTTAAATTCTTTGCTGTCAAAGTTTCAAATACAGATAAAATATAATAAAAAGACCTATAATATATTTTTTTAATGTAAACTATTCCGCCCAGATAGACGCGAGGAATTCTAATCGGACACAGTTCACTCAGCGTTGCCTGAGTCGACTGTCACGTGCAATTTATTATATCACGAGGTTACAACAATCAGAACTTATCATATTAGTTTCAAAATTAATTAATAATATATCTTTATTTTATATAATTTAAAGTAACTTTTTCCTAATTTATATGCAATTTAAAAGTGTTTCTTTTCGTAGCAGATTATTTTAAAATATTTTACCAGGTACTCCTATGTATTACAGAATATAAATTGATAAATTTATCATTAAAGAATATCTATTATAAGTTAATTGCGGTATTTACGTTTATATTTCCATTTCTTCGCTCTGGTTCGTCAAAGCGCGGCGTTGAATTCTGCCACTCAACACGCAATGCCTCCAGAATTCGGCAGAAAGCGGAGAACGGAATATCTTAACACTAAGTTCCCTATCTACCCTGCTGTGAGCGGGATACAGCGTGATATAATTTAATTTATTATAAGTTAATTATCTAATAACAAGACAACACGCAAGCTATGCCAGACATAAAACAAAGCTTCAACAGAAGATTAGTATATAATGCGGATATAAGAAGGCCGTGACCCCACTGATACGGTATACCCCCCGGTTGAAAGTTGACTCTGCGGTCGACGTGCGGTAAGTAACTGCCATTTCAAATACCTATGTGCGATCTAAGCTCGTTTCGATGCAACTATTTCATATTATTTGATATTGTTTGTTTGTTTTTGTTTTGTTATCCATACCTATATTATAAATTCCAAAGTAACTCTGTCTGTCTGTCTTTTACGCAATCAGGGCCAAACCGCTAATTTAATTGTGATTAAATACTCATATAGAGATACTTGAGGGTCTCGGGATGAACATAGGATACTTTTTTTCTCATATTTGTAATATTTTCGTTATATACCAATATATTAAAATACTTATCAATTTGACTTGTAATTTATTCCGCTATGTTAATAACAACCGTTGCTAAGCAACGATTTGCAAAGTTTGTTGTTAGAAAACGTCACCCAAAATGAGCTTGCTTAACGCATCTCTCTATTGGAAACTGAAAATAATTTCATAAATATATTTAATAAATATTCGTATAGTTCAAGCGGGCGTAGTCGCGTTCGGGTCCACTAGTGTTGTTATAATTATTGGTTTGGTGTTTCTTTTATACTAATTAACTAGATAAAGAGGCTGTCGTGGCGCAGCGGCGCAGGGTTGTGAGTGTAACGCGACGGTTGTCGGTTCTATCCTAATCTAGTCGAGGAAATGAAATATTTATTTACGTTTATATTTCCATTCTTCTGCCACTCATCACGTAGTGCCTCCAGAATTCGGCAGAAAGTGGGGAACGGAGTGTCTTAACACACTAGGTAACCCTCTGTCTACTCACCTGTGTGCGGGATACAGTGTGAAGCTGCTTTGATTTAATTTAATTTTAACTTAAAAGAAAAAACTTTCAAATAAAGACATTTTTTATTTGGAACGTGTTTTTTATCTGTCTGTTAGTTTTTATTATATTTTTACAGATAACGTATAATTGAGGTATCAAGGATCACGTCTCGCCTTAATAATTATTTTTACAGTTTTTTATTTATCATATTATTATTAGATCATTTTTAGTTTAATTCACCTATGTATGTGTTAGGTATATTTGTCAAATTAATTTCAGTTAAGTAAGCAATTTGTAAATTACCTTTTATAATATTATAATTAATGAACAGTTATATTATGAGGAAAGCTCTACTTAATGTAAATGACACCACTTTAAATTTTTTATGAGAAAATACATGCATTTTACAGCGGACCACTCGAGTTTTCTTGAAGACGTCTTCTAACGCCCGGAAGGCTTCTCGAGATCTGCCTGAATGAATTCTTCTATGTATTTAAAGAATTTAGTTGGGAACATGCCGTAATATGAGAGTTTTTTAGATTATTTATAGTTATAAAAATCCTAATTTTGTCATTGATGTTCAAGTTCATTTAGAAAAAAAAATATTAATAAAATATACAAATACATATATTACATTAAATTTTAATTATGTACCTAGTGACTGAGTCCCCACGCATCTTATCTTTTCAGTGAATGACATTAAAAAATAATAAAAAGAAGGGTCAGTTTTTAATGAAGCATCGTTAATCATCAATTTCCTTTAGATTTTACAGAAATAGGATAGAAATTAAAGCGATAAGCAAGCAAACATTTTTTTCTATGATTGCGGTTTTGCTACAATGAGACTTTTTATATCTTAAAAAAACAGCTTCGAGCTTTTTCTTCTATAACAGGGTAGTTAGAGTGAACCTAGTGCCTTCCCCACTGAAAAGGGTGAAAACCCTAATTCAAGAAAATGTTTTTATAAACCCAATTTTTTGGCACCGATTGTGGATTCGATTCCCACTCGACGAAACTAAATATTTAATATTTTCATTTCCTCGATCTGGTAACGAGGCAAAACGCCACTCAACGCGCAATGCCTCCAAAATTTGGTGGAAATTGGGGAACGGAAGCATCTTAATGGGAATAGAGTGTCTTAACACTAGGTTCCAAGGTTCCCTCTTCCTACCCTGACGTGTAAATTTATCTAGAGAGAAGGCAGAGGCAGTCCGCACACGCACCGACGCGGCCGACAGATGGCACGCGTGCGTGCACACTTGCACAGGAACTCGCTTTTATGGCTTCTATTTGACTAAAACACATCATATCCTGTAATATGCGCTTACTCAACTTACTTATAATTATCCATACGTTACATACATTACGCTTAAATACTCCTTTAATGAAAAAAATATATAGAGGGAATTTATTTTACTTTGAGACTACGAACGTTATTTTATCTGTGTTAATTTTTATTCAAATTTTAAAGTGGCATTTTTAATGAGAAATTAAAAGAATAAGAATTAATATTATTATTATTATTATATCACCCTTTAAAAAAATTAGTTACTCATTCAAGTCAACTTGAGTATTTATACACTTACTCTACTACTCATTCAACTTGAGTATATATACTTAAGTAAGTATAAAAATAGTTAACATTTTCATAAAACGACTAAAATTTTTACTATAAGTAAGAAAGAATCCAAGAAACGTACGCTTTACAAGTACAATTTAATTTAAACGAACGCTAATTCCCAACGGTGCACATTTAAAAGGCCCCGCTTAAGCACGGCGTGAAAATTTTTATTTAAAACTTAACGCGGCCCTTTTCACGCGGGTTCAAGTAACGTAAAAAAGAAACTAATGAACGAAAGCTGCGCTACACCGGCATTGCAGTGTTTAATGCAGTCGCCAGCCATGTACCTACAGTACTTGTATATACATATATGAATATGTATTTATACGTAGTGTGGACTTTGCGATCTCTCGTGTTTACACTGCTACAGGAAGCGAGACAGAGAGATATTTGTCAGAGAGAATAATTAGAAACTTACTCTAGACTCAATTTTTGTTATGAATAACAAAGTTAAATTGTATAATTTAATATAATAACCTAACTTAATATATATAAACGTTTTGGTTGTATTGTTTTTATTTGTTTTTAGGAACGCTGTCTCTTTCTCTCTAGAATAAACAGCAAACTACCATCCACTCAATCCTAACTATCTCTATGTACTGTAAGTTCTACATGAAAAGCTCGTTTATAGATTTGTAGCTTTTATTTCTCTAGTAATAGAGGTGAAAATCACCCTAGGTATATAACCAGGTAGCGTCAGAAGTAGTGAATAGGCCGCGCAAAGGCTGTGTTTTAAAAACTATTTTTAGATTTAGCTCTACGCTGAGACAAAAATAAGAAGTGCATTTTTTGCATCTTAGGTTACTTGCATGGCAAATTCTGTGACATTTTACTTTAGCGTCTCCATTTTTATACTTGTTCGTTACGTGTGGTGCTTGCCTTTATGTTAGTTTTATATTTTTTATAATGTTTTATTTAATTTTGTTATATTAAATTGTTTTGGATTGAAGATATGAATGTGCTTTGCTAAATAAAACTCAAGCTTATAATTGTTCATTACATTGTAAACACAATTTTCCAATAAGAACTTTTCATTATAAAAATAACCATAAAAATTACGCTTGAAACTTGAGACGGCTTATAAAATAAAACGAAACCATATTTCCTTCCAAGTGAATAATAATGCATCATAAAAAAAAATTAAAATCATTTCATATTTTGTATAGTAACCGTATCGGTTGAATCCATCGAAATATATATATAAAGGTTGAATTGGTTTCTGCATTGAAGGAACGTCCGGCTTTAAATATCACAAAGAGAGTGGCCCACGACTGGTCCATGGTCTTGGAGCCATTGTCTCCTCATTATTTAAATATCTTTTATTGTAAGGATAAATCATCAAGATGTGACACACGTGGCCTTAACCGAGAGGATGCATATGTAGGGTCACCATCTACGCAAGTGCGTCTGGATATAAGAGAGTTTATTTAAGATTATCTGTATGTTTTATATATTCTAAAATTAAAATCCGAAATTTCTTATAAATCTTTTAAAAGAAATTTCCAAATAATAAAAAATCGTAATAGTTGTAAAATACAAACTTGTGATAGTTTATAATGCACCTAATACAGACTAAACAGAAAAAAAATAGGTATTCTATTTTTAAAATGTCATCTCGATCAACCTTCTATAACATACTTACAATATAACAGTGATTGTTATACCTATATAAATAAAAAAAATCTCCGTTCCAATTAAGTAAGTGTATAAATGGTAACCCTATAATGCATAAAATGCAGTCGAAGCGAACGTCTAGTTATTAAAAAATCCAGTTACAATACGTAGGGCCGACCTAGGCTAGACAGCTTTCACCGAACCCAGCTGTACCGCGCTGAATGCACTTAGTGCACCAACGGAATCGCTTTGTGTTCGCAAATGATTATAGCTTTCATTATGTTTTTTTTTGTTTTTTTTTTGTTATAGTAGCAAAGACTTTTTGTTATTCGCTTTTTATTTTTTATTTTTTAGTATTTTATGTTGGTATTTGCAATGATTTGGAAGTGTAAAATATACATATTTTTAATTAAAGTGTTCTTAATACCAAATTGTTAAGCATTTTTTTGTTTTATAAAAGGCCTTCATAACTCATTAGTATCGGTATTGCATTTTTATTTCTCTTATATCTCAATTATATTTAGGTAGATATATAGCAGAGATGCCTTGCTACGAATAAATAAAAACTATATTATGCGTTATTACTTTCTAAAAGATAAAATTATAGTCATTTATTTAAAAAAAATTGGAAATATCAGAATGAAAATAGTTTTTGAATTTTATTGTGATTATTTAAACCTCGTGTAAATAATTATTTTCGATATTATTAAAAAAGTATTGTGTATAGGCACTAAAATATATCTTAATTTATTCTAAGTATCAGCTTTCAGTAGCGTAGTGTAGGACGCCCTGCAGCACGATGGACGGACGATTTAAAGAAGGTGGCTGGCACCGGATGGATGCGAGACGCCCAAGACCGGGATGGTTGGCGCTTGATGAGGAAGGCCTACGTTCAGCAGTGGACGGCGATAGGCTGATGATATATATCAGCTTTACGCTGTATCTCGCAAATACCAGGGTAGGCAGATTTATTAAATAGAATTATTTGAATGATGACGTCACTCTAGAATATTAATAAATAATAATGCGTTCGTCAGAACTGGGTTCGAACCCCCAATCGTTGCGTTTACATGCTTGTGCCACTGTATCACTACTAGGCATCAAGCAAAATGTAAAAGGAAATATAATTAAAAATAAAGATAAACTTTAAACATACAATTATACTAGACTTCACAAAAACTAAAAAGTGAATAAAANTTTTTTTTTGTTTTTTTTTTGTTATAGTAGCAAAGACTTTTTGTTATTCGCTTTTCATTTTTTATTTTTTAGTATTTTATGTTGGTATTTGCAATGATTTGGAAGTTTAAAATATACATATTTTTAATTAAATTGTAATAGTAGTTAGTAGTTTTTGTAATTTTTTAAGTGTTTTTAATACCAAATTGTTAAGCACTTTTTTGTTTTATAAAAGGCCTTCATAACTCATTAGTATCGGTATTGCATTTTTATTTCTATTATATCTCAATTATCTCAATTATTATTAAAAAAGTATTGTGTATAGGCACTAAAATATATCTTAATTTATTCTAAGTATCAGCTTTCAGTAGCGTAGTGTAGGACGCCCTGCAGCACGATGGACGGACGATTTAAAGAAGGCACCGGATGGATGCGAGAAGCCCAAGACCGGGATGGTTGGCGCTTGATGAGGGAGGCCTACGTTCAACAGTGGACGGCGATAGGCTGATTTATATATATCAGCTTTACGCTGTATCTCGCAAATACCAGGGTAGGCAGATTTATTAAATAGAATTATTTGAATGAAAACGTCGCACTTTTGCATTGTTACTAGAGTCTTCACTCTAGAATATTAGTAAATAATAATGCGTTCGTCAGAACTGGGTTCGAACCAACAATCGTTGCGTTTACATGCTTGTGCCACTGTGCCACGACTAGGCATCAAGCAACATGTAAAAGGAAATATAATTAAAAATAAAGATAAACCTTAAACATACAGTTATACTAGACTTCACAAAAACTAAAAAGTGAATAAAAACTGTAATTGGAGTAAATATTTAAAAGTAACGTCATATTTCACTTTACTCTAGTTTCAACGGCTTAAATTTCGTGCGGTATTTCCGCGTTCCTAAAATTGCCATAATACTAAATCATTTCTGGATAATGAAATTGTATTACATCAAATTAATTGATTTTATCAAATTATCGCACAATATAATATTTTACTATTATTTTAATTATTTTATGTTATTTAAATTATAAGGTAACATTCATAAATTAATTCAATAATGCTAGCTGATTTCTGAACTGAAGTAATGACTATAGTTGTAAGTTTTGTATTCTGTATATAAAAAAAGTAAAACTTTCAGTCATTGAAAAATGGGGGTGCTGTCAAGTAATTTAAAACCCAGTTTTTTGGGTTTATTAAAATTTTTGAACAACATGAATTGGTTTATTGTGTTTTTTAGCTTAATTAATTTTTCAATGTGTATTTACGAAGATCAAATAGGGAAGTTCGATTGGTAATTATTTGATTAAGGTTATGCCAGTTGTAGGACTTCGCAGGGTCGTAGTTCAGTGAATAATTAAAGAGTTTTGTTTTCAGGCGTCAAACTTATGTCGGCAGAATAAAATTTGCACAGTTTGACACTGTATCCACTGCAAAAAAGATCATAGTAGCCACCGAAGAGAACGTATTGGCTGCCTTAAATTTGAAGACTGGTAAACTACATTTTATTAATCATTTCCGGTGAAAATACATGAGCTATTACTTTAATACAGAAATATATATACAATTAATTGTCATAATGTATAAATACGCATTTCTTTATAGTTGCTTTATCTGCCATTACAATACTTTTTTCATTCTAAACAACATAAAATAAAAATGTTAATAATTATTTTATTTTTCATATATTTCCATTATTTATACTAGGTCAAGTAGTGTGGCGTCATGTGTTTGAAACTGCATCAGCAGGCAACATACAATTGCTTCATGTCAGTGAAAAGGTCACAACTGTTACTGGATCCAACCCTTATCTAGTTCGAGGGTGGGATACTGCTACAGGTAAAATAGAACTTCTATTGTTATTATCTTGAAAATTGGGTGGAGAGTGCTGTACTAGGTTTGCCTGCCTATCTTTTTATAGGTAAATAGTGTGAATTCTTTTTAATATTATTTTAACATCATTTTTGCATATTAAAATATTTTGTATCAAATACATTATGTTAAAATTTCAATTATTAATTCTTTCGTGTACACTTTTACAAAAAATACATGTACAAAAGGCTGGCTTAATGGTACAAAGCATTCTCTAACAGCCAACCACACCAATTTTGTTATTATATAATATTCCTAACATGAAATAATAAAATATAATGTTTAATATTTATTATTTAAGGAATTTTGATGTGGGAATGGTCATTAACTTTGCAAGATGATAACATGGCAGAGTATTCAGAATGGTGGGTTCAGAATAACATGTTAGTGCACATGATGCCAGTTTTTGGTTCCCATGTAGAAGTTACATTGTATAATTTGGTGACTGGAAACAACCGTGGTGCTACATCGAAGCTACCAGCTATTTGGACTAATGAAGGGTAAGATACTATGTTACACTATTTTTCTCCATCTTTACCTTGTGTCCTGCATATAGCAGACAGAGCAGAGAGAAGATAGTGTCAAGGCACTGTCTTCCATTATATGTTGAGTCTGCTATGTGTGGAATACAGTGTTGAACTAAAAAAAATGTAGAATGTGAGAGATAACTCTGGGTTTAGTTATAGTGGTTGACATTAAAACAATAAATGTGATGGACTGTCCAACAAAAAAAAGCAGTTATTGATATTAGGATGTTCAACCAAACTCTTAAGCATTACAATAATTGTGTAAATATAAAACATTTATAATACTAAACTCCTTATTTGTTTATTGGTTTCAGATGTGTTCTGAGTGCACCATATTACATTTGTGTATCTGGTGAAAGAGGAAGCCGTCTCCTCATATCAATGGATGTTTCTTCAGACGCAGTACAAATATTAACCAAATCATTATCAGATTATATACAAAATGAAAAATCTTATGGTGGACATTTAAAATCCTTAAATGGAAACAGTGCAGTACCAGGTTTTATAGTGGATGATAAAATATTAATTGTTATTAATGGAAATGATTATGAAAAGGTTAATATAGAGTTAAATAAAGAGAGTAGTGCCACTGTGATTGATGGTGCGTTTGGAAATATTTTAGTTCAAGCTTCAAATGATAATGTTAAGGTATGATTATAATTTTGTTTGAGATGCTTTTTTTTTAATTTTGCTTATTTATTTTGTTTTTAAGTTAGAATATAAGAAAAGTAATATCTATCCAGTCCAAGTTTTTGTAAAAAATATATAAAATAATGAATATCACCATTTTTTAAATCTTTCAATATATTTTTTTATATAGATAGATATAGATACATTAAATTAATTTTTATATATTTAATTTTTCTTATATTTTTTATTAACAGCCATTACTTGTTACTTTTAAAAGAAAAATTATATAGTTATACTTTAAAGTAACTTAAAATTAAACATTAAACATTTTAACAATTTTTTTTTCATTATTTTTATTAAAGAAGAAATCCTTATAGCATTGAAAGGGCCATAAAGTTCAAACGATATAGTATCTAAGACTCTATGCCACACTTGGTCTTCTTACGTTTCTCTCAAGTAGCAATCAAACCCACAACTCGACTTGCCTAATTGAATAAGTAAGAAATTAATTTTTAAATTCCCATTATAATAATTGCAGGGTTTCACACTATCAGCCCACTTATCAGCAACTGGTGAATTAATACCAGATATTCAATTAGGTGACCCAACTCTAAACATTCCCAAACCAGAACTACTAGCGGTGATGTGTACTAGAAACGCAAAGGAACAACATGCATGTAGACTTTTAGTCAATGCTGCAGATGATGCAGTGCATTTGATGCAACAAGGAGGTTTGGATGTTTTTTTTAAATTTTATTATATATGGGGTTCCTTTTTGGTGTATTAATTTTTGAAATAATTATATGGTATATTTAAAGACCTCACTAAGTGTAGAGTAGTTATTAAAGTACATAAAAACATTTTTATTTAATATTTGCCCCAACAACCTGTGCAATAATGCTAAAAATGCAATATATTTTATTTTTAATATTTCATTTCTTTTAAATAAGTAATCCGATCTCGATAATTTTTTCTTTGTTCGATAGGGATGGTCCCGGATTTTGTTGGGATGGTCCCAAATAAATTTTATGACATTTAGTTTTGGTCTTTAAAAAAAAATCTACGAAACAATAATAATAATAATAGACAATACACAAAATAAAATTTTTTTTTGCACCTGTTTACGTTATAAAAAATATGTTTTTAGGTCGCGTACTGTGGACGCGCGAGGAGGCGCTCGCTAACGTCGTCGTCGCGGAGTTCGTTGACCTCCCAGTGTCAGACATGGAGGCCGCCTTAGAATCCGAGTTCGATCAAAAAGAAGGTTCTTATTTTTTATTTTAACTCTGAGTTTGTTCCCCTTTTTTGTCTAATTTTAGAGACATTGCGTGTTGACTGATCCGCCAGTCACTTAGTTTTTCTGCTAGAGTGATGAAATGAAAATAACTCTTTCCTTCGAGTGGGAATTGAACCCACGACCGTCGCGTTTACAGTCAGATGCTGTGACGCTGCACAATGACGGCTCCATTATCTTTGTATTTAATTACATATATTGTCTGTGATGTTACTAATCTTAAATGCATTTAATAATTTTTTCGACGTATTTGTATAAAGTGTATCGTTTTATACTTATATAATATATTTTTGAAATATATATAATTTTGACTATTTTTAATATGTATGATTATTTAAATATTTTCCAAGCTATATTTTCGAAATTGTTGAATTGAAATCTTTTTAATTTTTTTAGCTGCCAAGGTGTATAGTAAGTACTAAATTGATTGTAGTGTTTAATCCTAGAATTTGTGATTATTTTCGTTTTATATTTTTAATAAGTCTTTGCCATTGTTAATAAGTTGCTTTTTTAATTTAATTAGCTTTTTACATTAAAAAATATTTCTGTTTCGTTTTTTTTGGCTTTAAGTATGCGCTGAAATTGTTTTCTTAACGAAAAACTAGTTCGAGGTTAAAACTAGTTATTTCGGCTTTTCTTTTTTTCTAACTTCCATGACTCAAATTTGTAATATTTCTTTTTCAGTCTGGTATTTTTATATTCTTTTACTTATTTATTTAAGTTATGTGAATAATGTATCCGTTGCTGTTTTTAATATATGTATATAATCTAGCATAGAGCCTTCCTATGTAAATTATGTGTTTTATTTTCATTTGGTAGATTATTACGTTTTATCTGATTAAAGGTTATGTTTAGTATAATTGGTATGGCAAGAAAAAGCTACCCACCATACTAACAACTAACTAACCGAAATAATTTAAAAATGTTAAATTTACTCTTCTCATATAAATTTAGGTTCCATATGGTCGGCGTTCTCCAGACGTTTGCACACGCAGTACCAACAGCTACTCAACCTAATAAAGAGCCTGCAAGGAGAAAGCGCAGTAGAAGAGACGTCGCCATTAGTACGAGATTACTTCAACTTACATAAAATTATTGTACTCGTCACTGATGCTGGGAAGGTATGGATATAAATAATACTTTTTTTATTCCGTATTTCTGTGTTCTATGTGTGTGTTTAATTGAATGTCTTAACACTTGGTTCCCTCTGCCTACCCTGCTATATGCGGGATAGAGTTAGGAGTAACGTTGTGATACTATTAAATAAATAATTTATTTATACATATTCAAATTAAGATGAAGTGACCTTAGTATGTTTTTATGATAGTCTGTTTGTTTTTTAATAGTCACGCCGACTTATCTCTTAAGTCTTGTATTTACATTGTTTAGAGTAGCAACAATGTTTTACTTTAAATTTATCATATTTAAATGCTATTTTTTTTGTTGCATGCACTTTTAGACGTAAAAAAGGGAATCTATATTTTTTTCATTCTTGTAGAAGTAATTTTTATATCCACTAATGGCCCATGCGCGGCTTCGCCCGCTTCTTTTTTATTTCATTCTTTAGATTCACGTTGTATTCCCAAACATATTCTATCAATTAATGTAAGGAAACCTTGCAAAACATCTTCGTCACCTATTTCTTGTCATACAGTTATGTAAACTCCGTTTAAAAAAACTACTAATCTAGAAAACTTCTTAATGAAATTTCACATATATTTAAAATATTATATGTCATTGCTTCTTATTAAGGCCCATCGAGGTGCAGGGGCACAAAGTGACTGTAAACGCTATAGGTTGTGAGTTTGATTCCCACCGGTGGAAATGAAATAATTAAATATTAAATATTTTTATTTTTTCTCCCTGGTATCGAAGCAAAATGGGGCTAGTCTCGCAAAACGGAACGGAGTGTCTTAACACCAGGTTCCCTCTGCGCCTACCCTGCTGTGTGCGGGACACAACGTGACGCTAGAATAAAATTATACTGCACTAACTACAATTCAGTAGAGTGTACTAATATTAATTTCGATTTTCTTACAGATTTTCGGCATAGACAATCTATCAGGTGAAATATTATGGCAGAAATACGATCCTAACCTGAACCCAGAGAACGCTTTAATATTCACCCGGCGCTCCGCAAGACACGCTCCGTACGACGCGTATTTATCTATAGTGGGGAAACATGAAGTAAGGATATTTTATTATTTATATATTATAAATTTAAGTAGCATATGTAAAATATTAATCGGTCGGTATAAGAGGTGGTCAGGTTCGATTCCCAGTCAAGGGAATTCATTATTTTCATGAATGTCTAAATTAATTTCCTTGAGTCCCACTTGTGCCTCCGCGCCTTTACTCTGTCTCACACAAGAATTCCGACGTAGCATAATAATAACGAATGGCTTAGCAGTTACAATGTTTGGACATTAAACAAGAGTATAATTATTTAATAATTTCCTTCAGGAAACAGGCAACGGCTACATAGTAAGCCTTAACCCGATACGTGGCGCGCTATCAGGAGAAGGCGCTCTGCATTTGGACACTCGTCTCCTCCAAGTCGCCATTTTACACGTACGTGATGCGGAGAGTCTACACGCTTTAGTTTTGTTGGATGAGGATGAGAATGTACAGGTTAGTGTTTTGTTTCTATTTATATTTGTGTTTTTTAATTTTCTTTCTTGCTGAAGCCGTCATGCTGTCAGAAATTGGAAATAAAACACAGTGTTGAGTTCGATACTCCATACAAAATATCTGGAATTAGTGCGGAAAGTGAAGAATATTCTTGAAACTAAGTTCTTTCTCTCTATGTATATTTCCAAGTTAATTGACAAATAAACATGAGAATGTCCTTATGCTTTATCTTTTTTATTTTTGTATTCTTGCTTCTTTCTATTTTATGTGCTAATTCTGATATCCTAATTATGATTTATTGGTTGATTGATTATACCTGATTTAAGATATGTGTCNCCTCCACCACCCTTTTCAGTTCTGTCGTTGCGTATTAAGTGAAACCCTGGCAATGCAAACGATGTCGATGGTAAACATGGTTTTAAAAACGTTTCCGAGACCAGGATCGCATGGATATTCGTTGCTTCAAATGAACTGAGTAAATCGGGATAGTGGGCAGGTATGCTCTGTGCATTTATATGTACGACATTAAAATTTTTCCCAAGGTTTTCAAAAGTTGTATTTAACACTGGATTAAGTGAAATTATGAAATCTTATGTTTCGTGCCTTTTTAAGGTGTTTACCTCTTACATCATTAAAGCCTAATAAAACTGTTACGTTTTTTAGTGCAGCTATTTTAATTATGAAAAAAAAAACATAGTCATAGTATAAAGAAATATTAGATTTTTGTGGCTATTTTAAGAATTAAAATGTTTATTTATTAAAAAATATACTTTTGATTTCAGGTGCTTCCATATACAGCACAACCATTAGTACAAAACTTCTATATGTATGTGGCTAACAAGGAGAATGGCAAAGTCAATGGATATGCATTAAGATATAACGGAAAGGTAATTTTTCCTTAATTTTTACATTTGAGTAATTTTTTATTTAATTATCTATGACTAAAATGAGGTTTTATTCCTGAGGCTTACTATAAATAATTTGTCATCTATTGCTTAGTAGTTAAGTGGCGACATTCAACGCCGCGTTTTGCGTCGTTACCAGAGCGAAGAAATGAAAATATTCCATTTCCTTTAGTGGGAATCGAATCCATAAGCTGTTGCGTTTACAGCCGCACGCTTGTGTCCCTGTGCCACGACTGGCCTCAAACCGATGTTGGTATTGTTTTCATTGGCACTTGGAATCTTATCAACTATATTGGTTTGTTTATTTAATTTCACTTAAAAATTAAGTATTGAAAAATTGGTGACATTACATTTTGTATATATTATGAATACAGTATAACGTTTTTTAATTTTGGACAATGCGGGAATCGTAAATAGTAATTCCTCCGGGAAAAAGGCAACACAACTTTTCACAATTTCCGCCTAAGTAAGCAGAGGGAACCTAATAGTTAAGACTTTCCATTCTCTAAAATTGCGTTGCAGCTAGGTACTAATTAAATTAACCATTAATTTTCAGGAAGTCCTAGCCCAGCGCACGTGGTCGCTTCGCCTTGGCGGCAGCATAGCAGCGGCGGCCACGCGCGCGCGCTCCGAGCGCGTGCGGGCGCCGGGTCGCGCGCTCGCCGACCGCACCGTGCTCTACAAGTACTCTAACCCCAACCTGGTGCTGTTCCTGGTGGACAGTGATGATCCTACGCATAAGGGTTGGTTTCGCGTTATATTTTTTTAGTTAGAAATTGGCCCATGGCATGTATGCATGAAAAGCATTAAGTGTTTCGTTAACTTTGGCTACTGATAAATAATCTTTAAATTTTTTATAATATTTGTATTCCAATTTACCCCATTTTTTCTCCTCACAGAAACTTTAACAGCAATAGTAGTGGACGCTGTGTCCGGGGCCATAGCGGGCGCGGCGTGGCACAGACGCGCGAGGGCTTTGCCTCTAGCAGTGCACGCGGACAATTGTTTCGCGTATTTGTATAGAAGTGAGAAGCATAGGCGGGTTGAATTAGGTAATTTTGTGTTTTATGTTATTCTTTTTTGCTTTGAGTTGTGTCCCTCATTCAGCTATAATAGCGACTGCTAAATAGATACTGTACCCTAAGCATAATTTTTATTTTTATAGTCTGTGCAAATTAAATTGCAGACTACAACTAGTAGTACTAATATTTAAAATTAGACATATCTCTCCATCAAAACTAGAGCTATTCCTCATCGCGTTCTCTAACTAGGATTGCTTAGGCAAAACAAGAATAAACCTGGAGGCTAAAAAATATTTAAAAACCTAAAAAAAATCTATACAATTTTACACTTTCTTTTGATATACCTGGAATATATATCTTTAAAATCAGTTCACAAATTACGAAGAAACTAACGGACATCCTCTTCTTTTAAGAAGAGTTGGTGAATAAAAGAAGAAAAATGTGATAATAATATGTAATACCCTCCCAGCCACAATAGAGTTGTACGAGGGCTCCACCCGCTGGCTGCCCCCCGGCGCGCCCTTCAGCTCGCTGGGCGCGGAGGCGCGAGCGCCCGCCGTGGAGCGTCAGGCCTACATCCTGCCGGCCGCACCGCACGCCGCCGCCTTCACCGCCACACGGCGCTCGCTGGCCGATCGGCACTTGTTGTGTAAGTTACAAATTTGTATTATAGTATAAAAAAATTATGTATGTAATGAGATTTGAACTCGCGTCTCTTGGAGATAGTCCAAGCGTTCCGATCCTCAGCTATACAGTCATTTCGTATACGTGTAATGTTGTGCACGTTTATTTAATACATTTATTTCCATAGTGTAGAATATTAGTGAAGTATAAAATTGTTAAAAATGTTATAAAAAGTTATTAAAAATGTTGTTTGTATTTTAGTAATTTGGATGTCAAAGTGATTAAAATGTATTGATATTCTTCTTTAATAAGTAATGCTACGAGCACAAACTTTGTCTTTTTACCTCCGTGAGAAAATTAAAAGTGCTTCCCAATCTGGAATCGAACTCACAGTCGTCGTATTAACAGGAAGACTTTGTCCCACTGTACTACATCTAAAAATATTAAACACTATATTTTAAAACATTATATTTGAATTTTATATTACAGTGGCGTTATCAAAAGGCGCCATAATAGAGTTACCATGGGCCTACATAGAAGCGAGACGAGGAGTGGGAATGGGAGAAGAGGGACAACTCCCGTACACACCAGAGCTGCCCCTACCATCGGAAGCCACGGTCAACTACAACCGCACAGTGCAGCGTGCTGCCCGCGTCTATACTGCACCCGCCGCTTTAGAGTCTACCAGTCTCGTGCTGGTTACGGGGCTTGGTGAGTTTTTATTGACTTTTCTATAGTATAAATTGTCGTTCAGGCCAGATGTGGCGTATACAATGTGAAGCTGATTTAATTTTTCAATTAAATTTCTAGATCTATTCTACACGCGAGTGGCTCCATCAAAAACCTTCGATCTCCTCAAGGACGACTTCGACTACTACCTCATAGTGTTAGTGTTAGGAGCCCTAATCGCAGCGACGTACAGTTCGAAATACTTCGCGTCGAGGAAAATGCTGAAAATGGCGTGGAAATAATGTGTTGTGTGCTGTTTTTATGATAAATGTGTGTTGATTTAAATAGGTGTTGATGTATAGAAATGGATTTAGTTATTTGATAAATGTTAGTTTTAATTCCAATTGAATTATTATTTGAGTAGTTTTTTAACTAAGTCGTCGAGGACTGTAGTCGCGACAGTTATGGGCTAGGTTCCCTTACACAATTTTGGTTTTCTCTCTCTGGTAACTACGCAGTAACAAACGCGGCGTTGAATTCCGCCAGTCAACATGCAATGTGGGAAATATAGTTTCTTTTCTCTAGATTAACTATACCTACCCCCGGCTATATGCGAGATGACGCGAGAATGTTAGAATAAAAAAGCGAGACGTTGTTTCTATAAATCTATTATAAATCTATAATAGCAGAAAAAAAAATCTAAAATCATTTGTATAACTTAGACCAAATTTATTTAAAATTCATTGTTTACTGCATATTTAAATTTAAAAAAAATACTAAGTCCATTTCTTTATGTCACTGACCTCTTACATTGAGGCACTTGAATTGTTCTTATTGACCATAAAAGGACGGTGATTATTGACTTTTTTATGAAGAGTGGTGCAATAAAAATGGCTATTATATAGATATCGTTTAATGCACTTCTATCAGAAGTATCACATATAGGAATCGGCTTATTAATATAAATATTTATATAAAAAAGCAGCCTCACACAGTACTCAGAAAGGCGGATTGAACCTAGTGTTAAGACACTCAACGACGACTTTTAAGGTGTTAACTTGTGTTACACCGCCCAATTTTCAAAAAAAATTATGTTAAATTGCGGAACTTAACGCCAAAATTACACCTACCCTAAGACGGCCTTAATTTTCTAAAATATTATAATTATATCATGATGTAGCCATCTTTATTTAATTTAAAAGTCAATAATTAATGTTATGTGCCCAATAATTAGTATCAATAATGGACGATTAGTTTGAGTTGTATTAAATAGGAAACTTGCATTTATATATAGTTCTAGATAAAATATGATGAGTATATTTATTTAAGATACAAATTGTCCAAAGATTTTATTTTATTATATTTTTCAAATAAATAGTGAAAAGAATATTTAATTCTATATCTATAGTTCTATACTAATAGTCTTATATTATAAAGCTGAAGACTGTTTGTTTGGTTGAACTCTCTAATCTCATGAACTGCCATTTCGAATTGAAAAATTCTTTATGTATTGGATAGTCCATATATGGACTAACAAATGTGAAGGAAGGCTATAAGTATAAAACATTAAGTTAATAGTTTCATGAATTTGTTTTGTATCATATCCATTTTAGTCATATCCTTTTAAACATGCTGGCGAATCCGCAGATGCATACAAGTATGGTAAGGCCGATATGCCGCGGCCGTCTTGAAATTAAGGTTTCAGAATCTTTTGCGCATTGTGCACTCGGGAAGACTAAGATAAACCCTTAAAATAAATAATAATAAAATACTCCATAAAATAAATCTGCGCTGCCATCTGCAGCTAACTTCAGGGCGACCACAATTCGTTGACCCTACGTAACGTACACAATATAATTAATAACGCAATATAATTTATTTAAAAAGTTTTTATATAAAAAGAAATTATATATATAAATAACAATTTAAACTAATTGTCCATACATAAGTGATCTATGAGCGAGGTTTTAGTTGTAAGAAGTCATGTTCCGTATAATTAATATTATTACATACATATGTATGTAAGATTATAAATATTTGTTACAGTGTTTATTTTTATCTGTTGCTTAGATTTTTTTCTTGTTTTTACGACTCCAAATGGCGGGATATTTTTCTTACATTTTAAAAGAACTTAATAGTTTTGTTTACGAATTAAATTAATTACATACGCTGTGTTAATATCTTCTGTTCTTAGAAAATACAAAACTTATTTCATTATAAATATCATAAATTTATAAAAAATATAAAATAAACTTATATAGATACTATTATAATTATAATTTGATATTAATTTATCAAAATTAATTAATCCAAAATCGTATTATTGTTGATATTGTATTTCTCCTTCAAATGTAATTAAGATTAAATATAGCTAGTTCAATTTAGAAATTTATTATTTATTTAAACTAAATCAAATTGAAGACCATTCCATAAAAACAACAACAGATATTTTACTATATATGGTTCGAATGTAGGTAAATTATTAAATTTACTATAAAAATTTCACATATATTATAGTAATATATAGTTTATAGTATAGCTGTTTCTGTTTTGGGACGCCATTTATTTGAAGTGTAATTACATCGAATAAAGTTTTCTTTTTTTAAAATGAACAATATGTACAAATATAAATGTATTTACTACATTATTGTATCATAATCGTAAATAAATAACAAATATTAAATAGAATATAATAAAAGCGTTTAACTAATTGGTTTTTAAAAATTAATTAAGATTTCTAACATAACATTAATAAATATTGAAATATATTTACCAATCACAAATATAGACTTAGATCAGTCTTGTATATATTAATGTAAGGGGAAATATTTTAATGTAGCATAAGATAATAGAAATATTCAATATAATATAAAAAAACTTATTGCATATATAATACAAACATACATACATAAACATAATCCCAAATAAATTTTATGTACATAGAACTCCTATGTAGATTTTTTTATTGTGAACTAAATAAATCAACTGAATTAACTCTTAATGATTGATTGATTGAATAAATTGGGAAATGTAACTAATATGAAAGTTTAGTATTGATTTTTTTTCTTGCTTATATGCGATTCGAAGGATTGTTATTTAGAAGTTATATAAGTGCAGTATTATGGGTGTTGTGGTTTGTTTGTAAAATTAGCTACCATTTTTTTATATAAAATTACAATTATGTATATCAATTTCACACTCCAAGGAGATTCAACAGAGATAATGTTAGACAATAGGAGAATGCATGTTGAAAAGAGACCCAGTGAGAATACTGCCTTCACGTACAAAATATAAGTTTCTTAAAATTAGATTTGTTTAAAAAAAAAATTATTCACACACTTAGAATAGGAAAATATTTCGATTTTTTTTCTTTAACCTAATGACCTTGGACATAGTTGATCGAAAGAATGTATGGCTTAATTGGTGATTTGAACAGTTTGTAAGAGGCGCAGGTTCAAATACCCGTTACCATAAAATTTTATACACTTCTAAATATTGTGGACAAAAATATAAATGAATTACATTTAAGGTATTGAAATGTTTTCATCATCGAATATTTTGCAGGGCTGTTGTCCTTATGTATTTATATATATGTCGCATTTCATGTAATTACGGAGTGGGTTTGGGATTATGGGTATAATTGTTTTCACTTTGTTTTTATAAAGTAAATAAAATAAAGTACCTACTGCCAAATTTAGCTTTTTATTTTAATGTAACCTTCATCTATATAAACACTTTTAAAAGTATAGAAAAAATAAAGTAATTAGGAATTTTAAATGATCTTTCTTTATTATTTAGGGAATATTAATAAAACAACAATAACGATTATTTAGTTTATTTATTATTTTGGCTCTTATTCGTAACATATAATAAATTTTGCTGCTAAAGATGCTTTAAATTAGATGAGATAGAAGAATTTAAAGTTAAGAATTTCCAGAAACTTCAATTAAAAAAACAACATTATTATCAACTAATTACATTTTTTAAGTTTTCTAAAATTCTAACATTATATATAATTTTACAATTTTGGTACTTAATTTTCCAAGTAAAAGGATTTTATGAAATGCAATAAAAATTGTTAATAAACTAAAGTTTAAGGATACTATTAGCACGTGGCTTATTTGCGGTTCCTATTTATTAAACTTCTATTCTTTTTATTTATCGCTGTATCCCGCTGCACTAAATAGCAGGCTAGGCTGAGGAGACCTGGGAACCTAGTGTTAAAACACTCAGTCTGATTAAGATGCCTCCGTGTCTTTCTTGCTTGATGAGTGACGTAATTTAACGCCGCGTGTTACCTCTTTAAATATTTCATTGCCCCAAATGGAAATCTACCCCACAACTGTCCGCGTTTAGTCGCACACTTGTGCCCTAGCATGACGGCCTATATTATTAATTATATTTAATAAAATAAACTAGTCGATTTAATAGCTTGATAGACGCTGAGCAGCTAGTTATATTTGGTTCCGCCTGAATATACTAATATGATGTTTGTCCAAATAAAAGTACATTAAAATTGAATTTTAAAAAATGCTGTACACGTTATTCTCTTTACAGTGATAAAGTAAACGAATATTTTTTATCAGGAAACAATAATTTAAATTGTGCAATAACATACAGTATAAGAGTTCATAATAAATGAAAAATATCAAAAGTTCGAAAAGTAAATAAGCACTTAATTATAAGTATTTCCGCAATAGGGAAGTAATGAAGAATATGTTATCTTTTGCTTTGAAATAGTCTAGTGTTTTTTTTTATCGAGTAATAATTATCAATTAGGCAACAATAGAAACAGGAACAATATTCACTAAAAACTAAAAGAAATTAAAAAAAACAGTTCAAAAATATAAGTATTTATGTATGTGGCATACACTGGGACGTTGGTCCCATAAGGTGTTCCAGCACGACGTATAGGGTCATGGGAAAAATAGGGAGGTGGGAGTGGAGTTCGTTGTCATCGTAGTTTAAATGAAAGATGTCTGTCTCTTACTATATAGAGAATATACTCAAATAAAAACGACTTTTCTATAAACAAAAAATAAACAATGAGAAAGTAACAAAAAGAAAACAAAACAATTTATCAATTATTTATGTACATAAAATATAAGTTTAACATTAGTATTATATACAGCGTTTTCTGTCTCATAGGGCGTTCCTCGCACGGGGTGTAGAGTAACGGGGAAGTGGGAGGTGGGAGGCTGGAGTTCCACGTTGTTAGTACACAGGGCCCGCAGGTGCCGCCACGCCACGCCGTACTCGTAGTCTAGGAGGTCCTTGAAGAATCGCACTGCTAGCATCTGTTAGTAGTGTTGTTATTGGCTTTAATTTGTATATAATCGTGTAAAAGTAAAGTAATACACTCTATATGGTACGTAATTAAAACAATTATATGGATGTTTTTCAGCTTCACGCTGTATCCTGCACACAGCAGGGTATTCAGGGGAAACCTAGTGTTAAGACACTCCGTTTCCTATTTTTCGCCGCTTTCTGGAGACATTCCGTGATGTGTATGTATGTGGCGGAACTCATCAACCTCCTTACCAGAGCGTGGAAATAAAAATAGTACATATTACATTTTTTCGAGTGCGAACCGAAATAACAAACACTGCGCCACAAAAGCTCAGAGGTTGAGATGGACAGCGTGTCTAGACACAGGAGTACAACAGCAGCGCACCTGCAGTGGCTTGGGCTGCGTGTTGGCCAGGTACAGCTGCACGACACTGGCGGCGTCCCGCAGGCGAGCGC
>JAKRZM010000511.1:56738-78106 GCA_036379175.1 Heliconius cydno galanthus | reverse complement strand
TTTGGTTACTCAACTCAGCTATATAAACATACATTAATAAAAAAATAACAAAAATAATTTAAAAAGGACCACTCACGAACAACATTATCATCATAATCCAATAAATCCTCTTCCTTTCTTTTCGAGTCCTCTTTATACATCTCCTCTACACTTTTACCACTCTCTCGTTCAAAGTCACTTATACTGAGCAACCTCTCCATATTAGTTTTATTCTTCTCATATTCTATGACGTCATTTAAAATGTTTATTTCTAGTTTATTTTGTACGGTGGGTGCGGGTTCGTCGGGAAACCACTTTCGTATACAAGTGATGAATGTTAGAAACACTTGGAGGTAGGCGTAAAGGTTTTTTTGGTAATAGGTATCGCAGCTCTGGACTAACACCTAAAAATAAGTAATTTATTTTATTTTAAAGAAAATTAATTCTTATAGGCGCGTTAACAATTTCAGAGCGCGAGGCGCAAATATAAGTACCGCTGTGTTAACATTTTTATACGTTATCTAAAATGAAGTTCAGTGTGTTTATGATCATTTATAAATGAAAACAAGTATCGAAAGTTATTGATGATTTAGTTTTTAAAAGCTTTTTTTCTTTATATTTTACTAGCGGCCCGCTCGCGGTTTCACCCGCGTGAACTGTTATTATTAATTTCTGTCTCCATGACTGCGTCCTAGTGACGTCTATGCAAAATTTGAGACTCCTAGCATTTGTAGTAACGAAGTTTCATACAAACTTTCGACAACAACCCCTTAGAAGTCGAATATTGCAAATTCCCGTCTTAGCGAGCACCTACGTCCTATAAGTAACTCCTATGCAAAATTTCAGATTCCTAGCACATGTAGTTTCTGAGATTTCGTGATGAGTGAGTGACCTTTCGATTTTATATATATACATAAGCAAATATAAATATTGGGTGAAACTATAAATACAATAATAATAATAATATAACAATAAGCCTTTATTCAGAGTCTTAAGGTTTTAAAATGCAATAGTAATAATATAATTAAAAATATATGAATGTTATTTAGGGATCTTGTACCATTTTCGAAAGTTTTCGACATCGACATCTGTTAGCCTTAATACGGCAACGGCCGATGGCCGGCCGAGGCCGAAAGCTCCATAAAATTCTTATAAATTTTTGTAAACGATCTCAAGAATTTACAATCAAAATAAACTAAGATGGACAAGTCGTGGCCATCCTTAATCAAAAATAAAATAAACAAACTTTAACAGTAAATACTTACGTCTTCTACAATTCCATACAAATGGTCTAGCACATCGGCATTGCTGTACTCCATCACTACGGAAAGTATCTGTAGTGCTGATTGTACGCTCCACGCCTGTAAATAAATATAAAATAGTAGTTATAAAGAGACACACTTTATGGCCCTTCACCATGACTGGCTTCGGTATCTATTAATTAATATTTATTCGAAATTTCTTATTATTGGAAGGCAACTATGCTATTACAACTATGTCGGGGGAGTGCTGACATGCAGCATGTTTTGCCCCACTTTTTTATATATTTACCTTTTTCAATCTAGAAGTAACTTGGCTAGTAAAGTAATCCGCATTCTCAGCGATAAGATGTGAAACATCTGCATGTCCAAAGGCAGTGGAAATATCGATCATGGCTTTTAAACCGGCCAGGTGGAGATTTTCATATTTACTGCCTATACAAAAAATAATAAAAATAAGTATATTATCTAAGAAAAGCTTTAAAAAATACGTTAAATGTTATGTGTAGCAGGATTTGAACTCGTGCTTTTATGTTTTTAATACTCTATAGTAGTAATAATAATCTATATGCGCAGTGCAGGCATATTGCTATATGGGCAGGCAGAAAAAACTCAGTGTCTAGACACTACAAATTTTGTGTAATAACGCGTATTACACAAAATTAATAAACACGTAATTAATGGAATTCTAGAAATTGGCAAATGTTTGGCAGTTTCTTGCCATTCATTACGTGTGAAGTGATTAAACTCAACTCTGCACTTTATCATTACTCAAAATATGAAATAATCATTTCCCCCGAGTGGGAATCAAACACACAACCATTGTGTTTACAGTCGTACAGATGCTATCACAGTCCAAGACTTTGTCCAACATTTGATTATTATGTGAGATCACATGATCTTTAGTAGGATTACTTTATCATTACACATAAGATTACTTATTTTTTTAATAAGTGTTATACTTTATACAAGAATTCTTTTAATGTTAAGGCATCTTCAGTTGTTTCAAGACAGGTTAAATCGACAGCCTCGCAATTTTTTAAATACCTACACGATATCAAATAACGTTTTTAGTTATCCAGCCAAAAGAGTAAAACGTCAATTAAAATTTATAATTAGCATTCATCTCCTTCAAAAAATCTAGAAGACTTACCAACCCTTTCCAATATCAAACATAAAGTCTTCAACAAATACTTTTGATAATCGTGTCCGAGTCGTTTCGCCATGAACCCGAGACCTTCCGTTAAGAGACAACAGAACGCCATATTGTTTTGAGCCTCACCTAACGTTGAACATGTATTGGGTTCTATATATTTTATTCTTGGGTGCGTGTAACTTATGTCTGTGTATCGAACTTCTGTTGCACCTTCGAATAATCCTGCAAGTGAAATTAAATTAAAATATTCTTAATTGATATAAGCTATTACAGTACGTCTTACATTATTGTTTATTCGGGAAAATAATGAAAAGTAAGAAAAATGTAAAATCAAATCTGCGCAGCCATCTACAATTAACTTCAGGACAGCGACTGCTTAGTGTTATTTGAAATAAAAATGTCAATAGTTTTAACTCTTTAGAAAGCTATTACCGACACGTAAGACAGCTCTGCGAAGAAAAATCGGCAAGCAACTCAACAGACACAATTAACATGTTAATTTTTTTTAGTAAAATAAAAACCTTTTTGGGGTATTGGTGATTTATAATTAGATTTCAATATAACAGTAATCCTCTCGCACCTAATTTTACCGCATACAGATTGTCTAAAGCTATCATTATTCCTGGTCAATTCATTCGTTTTTTTTACGACAAAAAAAGAAATATAAATTAGAAATATAAATGGCTGTAATTAAACGTCTCAAATTTTATGATGACCATATTACTATTAAAAACATATTTTTAATTTGTTACCAGGTACGGAATCTTTAATCCAAGCGCGTGGGTTATAAATAGTTTCGTCTAATGTTTCTTCGCTTGACAACGGCAATTCTCTACCTACTTCCAAAGGTAAATACCATATATCTTCCTCTGTGTATGTTGATATTATACGCTCGGAGAGATGCGGGTTCGAATTTGGCGCTGAAAATAGTTGTTTATTACATTTTTATTTATTAGGTTAAAATAAGCTTTAGTAAAGTAGACAGAGGGCAGCTAGTGTTAAGGTATTTCAACACTGCATCTTATTCTAGAATAAGGCGGTCTAGACCGTAAATACTTACAAACTCAAATTAAAACAAATTTGAAAGAGTTAACAGGATATAGAAATTAACATTGCTCCTAAGTTAAGTCAGTGAAGTGAGCGCAAAAAACACGTATTCTTACCGGAAGCCAAGAAATTCATGATATACACAAGCTCACAGCTCCTCCTCTCATAGAATAGTTCCAATAGTCTGTCTAAAATAAGTTCTCCACTCTCCGCTTCGCCTAATTTCTGACATATTTGTTGAAATCTCATCTCGCAGATCTTCGTGTCTAAGTGCCGGAGACGACGCCATGGAGTGTCGATTGAAGGTGTAAATGTTATATCTGAATATGAAATACATATTGTATCATTATTAAACTCTGAGGAAATTGTAAGCAATTACACAGTACGGTTGATGAGTCGTGGTTGCCATAAAGCTAGATGTAGACGGCAGCGTAGATTTGATTTTAAGATTTTTTTTTACTTTTAATTATTTTCACGATCCGTCGATCTGAGAATGTGCTATCTCGTTCAGTAGATAAGTCGGAGGCTAAACTTCCCTATTCGGTGGACTGAGAGAAGATTTCACGACTCTATCTCGCACTTACCTCTCGCCGCATGCCTCGTGAGGAGCCCTACGTCAGTATGCAAAGAGGCGGCGGCCAACATGGCGTCACAGAGGCGCGGGAAGGCGTCGCTGGGGGACAGCGCGGACGAGAGGCGCTGGGGGCGCGCCTCGTCGCAGAGGATGCTCAGGTAGCCGTGCAGGAGGTTCAACGCTGAGTACTTGCGATTTGCGTCTGTTGAGAATTGTTTTTTTACTGGTATTCAATTGCGGCTTCGCTCGTGTGGTTTAAAGGAAATAACTAACTAACACACAGGACGCATTTTAAGTGTCCGAAGTAATAGCAGGTAACCGCATCGAATCAATAGCAGCTTTCGATGTATAGAATATAAAATATAACAAGTTTCCAATTAAAATTAGTAGATCCCGAAGCGTGTAAAGGAACAAACCACGGAAACGTGTAACAGAGTGTCCTGTCCCCTTTGCCTTTCCTGGCCAGGATACTGTTTGAATATGATTGAATAACCACACTGTACCTACTGTGTCGACCATACTGTTTGAATAACCACAGCCTTTCATATGAACGAATAAATAAAATTCAGGTTTCAGTCATTCATAAAGAGTAAAACAAAGAAAAAATATAATTCATTAATAATACCCACCAATATTATTCAATATTCTCGGCAAACAATTGAGGGTTGTAAAGAAATTCTCGCACAGACTGTCAACCGCTTCCAGGCGTTTCTCTTGTGTTGAGGATAGGAAATACGATTTAATTGATTTCGAGCAATAATCTGATACTTCTTTGTATTGATCATTTGATAACGATATTAGGACATCAAGAGCCATTGTTAGGGAGGGCTGCATCGTTCTAAAAGTTTTAATCATGTAAGATATGTAATTCAGCATAAATATAAAATATTTTATTCCCTTGAGTGAGAATCTAGCTGACTTCATGTTATATTAAAAAATATTTTTTTTTGAGTAATTCTTATTTTATATGAAATTCAAATATCATTATTCAAAAACTATTTGACACAATTAATTTTGTGACGATTGTTAATCAGTAAATTTATAACTAATACAAACACCTCAAAAACACAAATAAAAAACCTAAAATACTCACAAATTACACTCCGAAACGATTCTATAGCATAACACTGCCAATTCCTTCCTAACCCTATAATGTTCGTGCGTGACTAACGGCACCAGGCTCTTGACCACTACGGCCAATTTGTCCCCCGCCATTGCATACCATTCTGGCGTACGTTTCGGTATATCTTTTGGTGTTTTACCTTAAATTAAAAAGGAAAATAAGTAATTTATTTAATTTTATTATTTATGTCTGTTAGAAGCGATCTTCTCCAAGGAATTGAAAAAATAAATTAATGTAACATTATAATGTTACATGTAAAGATATTTCTAAAATTGTTCTTTCAAATCAAATTTATAGTTTGTAGTTTGTTATATTTGTATTGAATTATAATTAAATAAATCAATCTAGTTTTCATTTAAAAATGTCATCAGGTTATAATATGTATATTATTATTCAGAAAATCTATTTAGTTAGTCTCTACATGGTAGCTTTTTTTTATCTACGTGGTTAAATCTTGTCATTTTAAAAATATATATTACATAACTATTAATGAATTAACGTTATTTAAATAATAAATATATGGTTAGTAAAGCAAAGGCATGATTTTGTTAAATGACAAAAATTTTTTTGAATACATAGTATTCTATAGGTAAATTGAAGTTTTTAAACTAATTTATGATCTTAAATTACATACACAAACATTAGAATAATAATAGTTTTAAAGAAAATAAACACGTCCACATATATAACTAATAAATTAGGGTTATTTATATCTATATAACGGACCCACGAATGCTTCGCCCACTTAAACTATACAAATATTTATTAAATATATTTATGAAATTATATTCAGTTTTCGATAAGAAAACATAATCATAAATAATCAAAATAAGCCGAAAAAGGCGAGATTCAACAACGTGCGTTGCGTCGTAACCAGTGCGAGGAAAAAATATATTAAATACTTCCTTTCGACTGAGAATCTAACCCGTCACGTTTACAGTTGCACGTTTGTGGCCCAGCGCCACGACTAGCACAAGAAAATATAACGATAAAACTTACTTGAAACACAAAGACGACGACGACGACTCATTCAGTTATTTTTCAATATTATATGTATTATATAATATATATATATATATAATATTGTATTATAATATTAATTAAAATATTTTAAAAGATCTCATTATAACCAACACCAAAAAACGACCATTCACATTTACGAAACGTTAGTTTAGTTTAGTTTATACTTTATTCCACACAAATAATAGAAAAAGAATAATACAAATAGTACAGAAAAGAAATAAATAAAAATAAGTATGCAAAGGCGGCCTTATTGCTTCAAGCAATGTCTTACAGGCAACCTTTGTTAAAAACAAAGGACTACTAAAAACTACTACTACTACTAGCTACTTAAATTGTTTAATAAGTGTACTAAAACTATACGATATTAACCCACTTTTAATCATATACTTCAATATTTAATAAATGTTAATATAACATAAAATCTGTTATCTACAGTCCTAAGGCCTTTACCTGCTTTGGACGTGGTCGGTGAAGGCCTATCATCCACTTTATCCGTTTGATTCCCTTCTTTAGTATTATAATTATGACGTTTAGATTTATTTTTTGCTTTGCCTCTGTCCCTCTTAGAGGATATCTCAGTTTCTTGGTCTTTTCCCGATCTAATAAATTCGGCTAAGGAATGATAGTCGCGTGTCGCTATAATGGCGCTAAGTCTTGCGTCTCGCAAATTGTCTGTAAATTGTTTATTTCTTCACTTATTTTACTTAAAATATTTTAAACTACCATATTAATGTAACCTGTACCAGTTTTTTATATTTTTTTACTGATACAAGTTTCTTTTTTCAAAGCTTTCTACAGACACTGAGAGGTTTACGGCAGGATAGAGTAATTCATATTTATTGTAGTTTGGACAGGTTGAATGTTCATGCAAAAAGATAGTACAGAGGTAAAGCTAAAGAAAGTCAACTAAAAACATCAATTTCTAAACGAAAATAAAATATTAGTAATTGAGGATTTATATTATAAAAACTGTTTAAATAAATTTTGTTTAAACACTTTTGTTTCATTTAAAAGAAAATAATATAATTTTGTTCCACATTATAGATTATATTTATAAAGCCAATCTCAAATAACTTTAAAGTTCTCAGAAAACTCAGTCTCAAAAAACTTGATTGACAGATGAAGCTTCATTGATTGAACGCCAAATAATTTAATATTAATTCACTAAAGTTAACGCCTCAGAGCTGAGAAAAATCGACGGAAGAAATTCAGTGGGATTTCTTATTCATACTTACTTACATATCATAATGTTTAGTTACAATTAACTAAAAGATTTTTGTCAACAATCGTTTACTAAATAAATATAAAGAAAAGATGAATTGGCAGACTTTTAAAATTCCGAATCATTATGCATTTTATTTTAGTTGTAATTTTAAAAATATTTAAATTATAATATATATAAAATTTTTTTATAATACTTTGGTTTTAAAATTATAGCTTGTGTATGTATTAAATAAGAGTATATCTATTAAATAAGATCCTTATGAACCATGATATTTTTCTGTATAAAACAGTTTTAATAATATTAACAAAAATGTTTTTTAATGAGTAAATTAAATTAAATCAATAACAAATGATAATGAATAAGCAAATATTGATTATAATATGATTTTACTGACAATTATCTATAATGATTATTTTTTTCAATTCATAATTATAAAAAAAATTCGAAAACCGAGCTAAAAAGCAACAAACAAACAGACAGACAAATAATAAAATCTATAAACACATTACCCTTAGTGCTTACATCTTTGTCAGCCCTGGCTCTCTCCGCCAGCAGGGAGACAAAATCCTCAGCGGTGACAGTCTCTCGTTTGTTCATGTGTTTGTTGTGCATTGTGAGGCAGAGCACGCGGTGGGTGGCGTTTAACGCCGCCTGGAATGGCGTTTTTATATAAATTAATAGTAAGGTAGGGAGAACCTAACCTGTTAACATATTTGGACACTCCAATTTCAGCTTGAATTTATGGCATTCCATATTGGCCAAATGACTGTTTCATTTCTCTTCTTCAACCATTGCCTTTAGAGTCCAATGCTGACCTGATGTTCAGTTCAATTAATAACAGCAACAATTAATGTTTCTTTAACAAATTATCTACATTAAAAAAACAAGAGAGAGAGAGACAAGTTATCCTTGCCATCATTTTTCTACTATATATTTTCTCTATCTCATCACCATCAAAAAACCACGCTTACCACAACAATGGCGTGCCCCGGATTATTAGTACAAGTAGCGACATCCTGCAGGGCTGCCAAAACGCCGGGTAAAATGCACGACATCATATTAACTACTGCCGTCTCTAATGCTGGGTCAGTTATATGACAATATTTATCTGTTAGTTGTGGGTGTGATGCTGTGTGTGCGCAAAGACAATTGATGGCTGATAGCCTGAAATAAATTGAGTTATAGTTAAAATTTGTTTTGTTTTTATTTTCTCATTTCAATAAACATATTAAATGAAAATTGTCTCACTGTCAATGTTATCCAGTTACCCAGATTAACTGTACTTTAGTATGCCTTATAAATAAATAAATAATCACCTTAAATCTCTAAGTTTTTCCAATTTTGCCAAATGCACAGACACAAACACAGCCTGAGCTAGCAATGGCACCTGGTTTTCAACCATTTTGATTCTTGTAGGTTGATCTATACTTAGCATTAATACTGTAAGACACTGCATTACACTTAGTTTTAACTCTTCTGGTACATCAGCAACTGTAAATCAAGTTTATATTTTAATGTAAATAGGCACAATTTTTTTAAATACATGATCTAAATTTTCTAGGAATGTATAAAAAAATATATATTTATAGTGAGACTTAAACATATGTTAAAGTACAATTTGTAACAAGTGTACAGATATAAAAAATATAATATGGCTTAGTAACAGTATTACTTTATATTTCCTTAAAATATTTCTTTTTAGTTAGTATGTCACTATAAAGAACTATAAAATAAACATATTTTAATTACAAAAAAACAATAGTACCAAAATAATTTATTATTATTTAAAAATATTATATTAAATAAAATAAATTTTAAAAAAATAATAAGTAATGTAAAATATTAATGGAAAGCTTACTCATTCCTGGTTTAGGCTTTTCAAACACTAAACTTAACAACCCCATTTCTATTTTCATACACATTTCAAAACTAGATACTTTAACCCTTTGAAGTACTTCCTTCATTCCATCTATTAATAGCCTCTGGAGTTCATATTTTGTCCTAAAAAAACAATGTTTTATTCAATTCTATGGCAAAAGTAGTTGAAATTCGTGATTTTGGTTATCAAAACATCCTTGCATGCATGTTGTTAATAACAAAAACAAAAATATCATTTACTTATACTTTAAATTTCTTGAACAAGACAACAAAAGATCTATTTCCAATAAATTAAACAGAATAAATATTAAACTTCTCCTGGACTTTTGACCTGTAAGACAAGCATTAGGCTCTATCATATAAATGTACATAGCTATTAGTATAGGTAGAAAAATCAATATTGCAATACATACTCTATTTCTTTAGATTGTAGATGTGTTATAAATGGAAAAAGCATATATTGTTGCAGTTCTTGAAGTATTTCCTTTTTTAATTCACAGACAAGTCCTACAAAAGCTGTTATGTGTTCGGGAGACGGGTTGACCATTACCATGTCGCACACTGGCTTTATTCGAGTAAAGGCTTCTTTCAAATGTGCATTCATCTTGATTTAATATTTAAAAGAATATTTTACATAAGAAATAGTAAAAAAACTACCCACTTTAACTCATTGTTTGGGCGTTTAGATATAAGCAAGGAACATATACTAGATGTATGGATGTAAGTAAATTTGACGTAAATATTGGAGTACCGTCCGGGGCACCTCATGTCAATTTGTCTTGCTGTCAATGTCAATTTATAAGTCAAAATTTTAAATCAATAAATATGTTCGTCCAATATTTCGTAGTTTACTCTAAAATTTAATACAAAAATATGATATAAGATTAACAGATATTGTACTAAAATGAACTGCAGTAATTGTTATATCCTTTAAAGACTTTTTTTTTATTTCTGAACAAATAATAATATTACTTGAGAATATAAGGATTACGACTGGCTTAAAATGCATTATTTTAAATGGAAATATTAAAAAAATATACTTATTCATAATTGCCGTACCTTATTACTCAAAAAATTTATGTTTGTAACTTAAATGTAGTATGTACTGCACCGTAAGCAAATTTTAAATTAGGTTGAAATGTTTTTAAAAATGGAACTTTGCTAAATAAAAAAATACTATATCTGTTGTGTAATATTTTAATAATATGTCAAAGTCAGCTGCTTGCTGCAGCATCTGTCTTGAAATGTCACAGTTAAATGTTAAAAAGTTAAAAGTGCAAATGTATTATATACTTAAATAATTGTATTGTATGCAAGCAATTATACTAACTTACTAGATTCTATAATTATCAAAATGTTTTCACTAGGAGGACAAAGAGTCTTACATAAGTGTCTCAAAATTTTGAGGTTATCTGTTTTAGATTTTAGCAATTTGCCAGATATTAAGAAATTAAACCTCGTAAGAACTGTTGAAAAGACTATAGAAAATAATACAAGCATTTTTATTGAGAGTCCAATTCATGTAAAAATTCAACCTATAGATGTAAACGATATACAAGCGCACAACAAGCTGACTATGACTTTATACAGTCAAGGGAAGGATAACAACGATTTTCACGTAAAACAAACTTCAAAACGTTTAGAACTGCTAAATAAGGCCACTGCTCCTGATCAGAATGATGTATGCTTAATAAGAGTTCCATACAAAGTGGCAGTTCAAGTTAAAACTACAGATAATGCATCAGTACATTTAGGTAAATTGGAAGCAAATGAATTCGTTGTACAAACTCAAAAAGGGGCAGTAAATATTGGTGATTTAAAAGCAGATAACATTAAAGTTGAAACTGCATCAGGTGACTTACAAACTGAAGGTAGATTACAGGCAAGTAATATTGAATTGAAAACAGGTTTAGGTGGAAATATAAAATGTAATAACATAATGGCAAATTCATTTAATGTGATATCACATGCTGGTCATATATCTGTAAAGTCATGCTATAGTGACAAATCTCACTTTACTACTTTGATGGGCAACATAAAGCTAGACAATTTACACAGATCTGTTAAAATAGATGTAATACAAAAAGGAAACTTGCACATTACTGGGTTTACAGGCAACTTGGAGGCTACATTGAAAAGTGGTGATGTTTATATGCATGTTGCACAATTGACAGAAAAAAGTAGTATATTTATACATGAAAAAGGCAAAGTAGAGCTATTTGTGCATGACATATTAAAAAATTTGCCTGCTACTAATTTAATAGCTGAAAAAATTCATGTTGATGAAAAAATATTTAAAAAAGGCAGATTCATGGATGATTCATTTCCAAAGAGATTTAGATTTGAAAAAGAACCACAAAATGAATTACATATTGTTTGTAAAAATGGATCTATAGACTTGAAAGAGACAGATACACCATTTCATATATAATTATGGTGTTATGTAGAGATTATATCTCTCTTTCTCTCTTCTTTGCTCTTTATAATAAAGGGACAGTATTTACTTTCTTTATCACATTAAATATAGCTATTATTACTTTTATAAGACTCAAATGTAACATGTTGTATACACAGGATACACTAGAAAGACTAAATGTTACTGATTTATATTTGTTTTGTAAACTTTTAAGCAAATAATAGAAAAATGATTAATTTTGTATATATAAATATGATTTGGATAAAATAAGATATTTTACTTATAAAATATGCATTTCTTTTTGAATGTTAATAATGTGTAAGTCCATATACAAGCATATACATTAAGTTATACAAAATTTTATTGTTGCATAAAATTTTGCAATGTTATTTATTACATTATTGAACATATATATAGTAATTAATTTTCTCTGTCATTAAAAAATTATATAATTTGTTAAGAAATTTGATATTTTTTTAAATATCAAATTTAAAAATTAATAGCTTTCCCTATTATTGAAAAACATATTATTATCTTTGTGAGTGGGCTTGCAGTGTAAACCTAAAGGCTTATTAAATGAACAATCCCGAATTTTTAAAAAAACTGAGTATGCAAATATTATCTGACGCTTTTTACATTTTTGAACATTGATTTGTATTATCTTCTGTGTAATATAAAAGTCAATCTTCTCAATCAAGAAATGTACATAGTGAAAAAACAAAAATGGATTTAAGAGGTTTACCCTCTAAGCCGATGATATGACTTAGTGATAAATTAATGATAACCAAAATTATTTTTTGTTTATAATAGTTTATGGTAATAATCATTATGATATATAGTCATATATACTAAAATATGTACCATTAGAAACTTTCCTAGGCCAAATTGTAATGTTATTCTTAAGGTAAAATAATAATTATATATATTACAATTAATCAATTGCATTTTAATAATTTAATAATTTAATTAAATGTTAACATCACAAACATGTAAAAAAATGTGCTTATTTATTCTGCACTTGTATTCTTAATTGTAACTATAGAAAAACTTCTTTGTGTATTTCAAATTCTAGTATAGTCAACTTTGTGATATTTAGTTCCTATCTAGTTTGCTTTCTGGACATAATAAGTCTCTATCCGACCTGGGCGGCATCGCCCGCTTGAACTATACGAATATTTATGAAATTATTTTCAATCGTGTTCATTTAAATATTTATATTATACAGACTGTATTTCAAATTTTATAAAAATCGGTGCCGATAATTTCTTTTTCCACATACACTATCTTATAGTCCCAATTTAACACAACAGTATTTTTCCTTTGTAAAACTTCTTGTAAATAAGATAATTATTGTGTTTTTGCATGTTTAAATATGTAGACACATATTATAGTAACTGTCTTGTTTAAATATTGGTGATTCAAAAATGTTGTGATTTTTTCATTTAATATTTTCTTCATAAGTTATTCTAGTTAAGATTTCATTTAGAATTGTGCAATTATTATTAAAAATAACAAATGTAAAACCCTAGCATTTTATATAAATAAAAGATGATGCTATATTGCAGCATTATTAAGACATTTCATTTTTATGAAAGTAAACATTAAGGTTTATAAGTTTTCTGATGTTGTGTGGTTGTTTCTATTAAGTAATGTGAAACCAAATTATATTGATGTTGATGTTATGAATAAACTTATTCTGCATTACAAATATCTAATGGTTTTTTTTCTTATATCTTTATTGAGGTCAGGCAACATAATGGCACAAGCTGCGACTGTAAAGGCGACGGATTGTAAGTTTGATTTCCACTCGAGGAAATGAAATATTTAATATTTCTTAGCTCTGGTAACAAGGTAAAGTGCATCGTTCAGTTCCACAAGTCACCACGCTATGCCTCCAGAATTCGGCTGAAAATGGGGAACCTAAGTGTTTTAATGCTAAAGGAGTAACTTAACACTAGATTCGCAGGTTCTTTCTGCCTACCCTGATATGTGCGGTAAAAAGCGTGAGGCTAACAGAAAATGTTTATTAACATTGCTATGAGAAATATATATTTAGAACTGATATTTGCATGCATTCATGCATTAAGTACTTAATTTTATTAGACAACAAAGAGAAATATAAGAAGAAATTTGAATACTTTCAATGAATTGCCTGAAAGAAAGATCTGGATTAAATCTAAAATCCCTTATATATCACTAGTGTTGAAAATATTTTTTTTCCACATATTTAAGTAATTATGGTTTAATATTTTTTGTTATAATTATTATTTCAATTATATTTTTTTGAATACTTAATGTATTTTTTTCCAAATAATGTATTCCTTATAAGTTATGTATATTTTTAACTAGGTAACAGTTTGGGTGCAAAGATGGTTTGAATGTACGCCGCCGATAGAGATAAGAGGGCTGTTTATATGCGGAGGAGAGCTGCGCGTGCGACAGTTTGTCACTTGACGTTAGCGATGCCGGCTTGCGCGTCCGAGTACCGCCTCCTGCGGTCAGCAGAAGTTGCCTTTTCCCCGGGAGTTAAAAGATGTAGCCACCAGGCCCCGACGCTGCCAACACTACGACGAACATTCTCGTCAACCTTCTCTCTTATACCTGAAGAACGAGAAATGCCTGAGGAGACACCGTCTCTACCGAAGATTATAGAAATGTTCTTGTGGTTTCCGAAACTGCTACTTCAACCGGCGGTTATATTCTTTAAAATTTTGCTACATCCAGCCTGGAGACAAATTTTAGTTGTTTTACCAACACTGTGGATTGCAGCATCGTTGTTTATATTTTGGAAGTGTGTTCAGTGCCCCATAATTATTTTAAATGCGATTATTAATGCTTTATCAAGCAGTGGCAATATTAAACGTACCGTTTTAATCAGTGGAGGAAGTTCTATTCAAGCTTTACATTTGGCCAGAAACTTTCACTCAATCGGTGCAAAAGTTATAGCCTTTGAAATAGAAGGACAATTTGCCCTTTTGAAGTATTCTGCAGCTGTTACCAAGTTTTATACAGTGCCACGTCCGAACCCAGCCGATCCTCTGGCTTACGCGCGTGCTCTGAAGGAAATTGTGGAGAAAGAATCAGTGGTGTTCTACATACCTGTTAGTTCTTCGACACCTGCGTATTACGACGCCATTGCTAAACCGCATTTGGAAGTGTTGGGTTGTCAATGTTTTGTGCCGTGCGCCCGCGACGTTATCACCTTGGATGATCCTATGGAATTAATTCGCACGTGTCGTATTGCCGGTCTGCCGACACCCATGCATTGGTTCGTTACCAGTGAAGAGGATGTCCGAGCTTGGTATGACAGTGGTGTGTCAAAGGAAGGCCGTTATTTTATAGCGAGCGCTGGACCTCGAGGTGCCCGAGACCGCATGAGATTCGTTATGCCTGATAATAGAGAAAAATTCAGGTTCCCCAGAGAAATAAGTTCAGAAAAACCATGGGTTATTGTAAAAGAACCTAAGGGTGAAAGAATAATAACATGCACAACTTTGAAAGAATCTCGCGCAGTTAATAACGTTAATTGTCGTGTAGATACTACTAAGAAGGGTCTTGTGCCACAAATAGATGTCGAATCCGATGCGTGGGTGCAAATGTTCGTGACGGCTCTCAAGCCAAGTAAACTCATGACGGGACATGTTTCCTTCAGACTTGTTCGCGAAGAACATATCAAAAATGGAAATAAGACTAGAATGGTAGCGATTGGAGCCCGTGTTGGAGTGTCTCTGCCGTATTTGTGTCAAGGATCAAAGAGGTGTATTCACTCGGTCGGTATGAGAAGGCTGTTGAACTCGGTGCTAGATACACGTGGAGCGCTGTTCGCTTACTGGGACCCGCTTCCGTACTGTGCGTACTACCAAGCCCGGCTTCCCGACGACCGCCACCCGCCGCCACCGGAGCCCTGCAAGACTCCACCAAATGTACCTCTTTGAAAGTCTTAGCGGCGGACACGCCTCATAGGCTAAAGTTATTTATTAAGCTCCTGTACCTGATGAGGGCGTGGGTGGAAGCCTCATACTGTCTTCGGAGTCCCGCTCTCTGTTGTCCTCCCGCTGGGATGCGGTAGTACTGCGTACCTCCCGTGGCTGGAGGACAATAATGTTTTGTAACTACTAAGTAGATATATGTGTAAAATGATTTTTTATAATCGTTATAGACTTAGACTTATTATTAGTTTTCTATTAATGGTAACGTCTATTTATATTTTATTCTCATGTATGTAGTATTTTAATTTATTTCTCTCATATACTTTGTATTATGTTGTAAAGAGAATATAAAAAAATATAATTTTATTATGGTAAATACATACATGAAATTGCCAAGAACTTTTACTATTATTGTCATTATATGTAGTGGCGTATGTTTGTAATTTATTATCAATTAAGTTGTAGAGAGTGTCAAGAGTTCATAAGATATGCGCCTAGTTCCGTAAGACTAGTGCCATGTTGAAATGTTGTTCTACAGAGTTGAAGAAAATATACTATTATTATGAAACATACTGCTATTTTATTATTTTTAAAATGTCGTACCAATTTCTTTTTTAAACTCTGATATAGTTCTTTTTTCCTTTTTATATTGACATTATATATTTTATTTTCCACTACGTAAGCACGTAGCATATACTTTCATGTGTAATCAATTGAGGACAAAAAATAAATGCCGGCCGCTAAGTAGGCTATAATAATTAATTAATCTGATAACTATTCAATATACTTAATAATCTATAACAATATATTTTAAAGGCAACAATGTATAAATAACTATAGGAGCGTTAATTTAAAAAAAAAATTAAACAATTAATTGTAAAAGTTTAAAAAAATAAGTTTTTTATCAGTACTCTGTGTCCAGCGTGTAGCAAGAAGGCAGAGGGACGGAGTGTTAAGACACTAGTTGGGATGGAACCCACACCTGTCGTGTTACAATCACACCCTAGTGCCGTGTAGTGCTAGTGCCAATATATTTAAGTTAATAATTTTCTTCAATATCTTCCATTAGTTAATTCTACAACCTCAAATTGAACAAAAAATCTAAATATAGATGTATTATTTTTCGAACAGCAAACCAGCCACATTGGTGCATCCAACAAGATAAGACCTGGAACATGTTATAATTCCACTGCACTTGCCAGATACGTTATCGTCGTCCGGGTCACCAGACGACCGGCCAAAGAGCGCACCTTTCTCGATCCGGCGGACAAACAGACTGACGACGTATAAATAAAAAAAAGCCTTCTCGTAAATTCTATGTATATATATTTTTAAATATTTAAAAATTTTATGATATTTTAGTCTCTTTTCGATGATGAAAGCTCTTAAAATGTTGAAAGCCCTCATTTTTTTGGCTCGCCATGGGAACTAATCCTAAAAATATTATCATTCTTATTAGGAATACTTGTACGTGTTTTAAATAGTACCTAATAAAGAATTTATTTTGATTTCATTTCAGTCTGAAATATATTTCAAATAAGATGACCAGTTTCCTATTATTAAGATATTTAGTGTTAGCTGGCGGGAAGTAACGCATCACACTGGGAAAAACTATTATACTTAAGCCTCATTTTTTCTCAAGAAAGAAACCAAGAACTATTGCTTATAATATCTATGTATGTAGATCGTTTAGGTTACTCGTAGCGCAGGAGGCATACGCATAGGGCTGTAAGCTCGACAGGTTGTGGATTCGATTCCCACTCGAGGAAATTAAATATTGTATGTTTTTATTTTCCTACCTCTAGGTAGCGTTGAGTTTCACCACTCAGTTCGTAATGCCTCCAGAATTATGCTGAAAATAGGGAACGGATACTAGGTCCCCAGGTTCCCTCTGCTTACAATGATATGTGCAGAAATACCGCGAAGTTATAATATTTCTTAAAAACAACCAGATATTTCCTAAATACCATGAAAATTATATTTAGGCATTTACTTTTTCTTTTCAATTCCAAATCAAAATATTCCAATAAGTATTTTATACATATATTAAGATAAATAAAAAAAGATAGCAAAATAACAATCCCAGTACGTGCATTGCCATCATACATAGTAGGTATTGTCGTGATCGACGGTCATAAGCCGCGTGCGTGGTGCTGTGGGTGGGTGCTGTACGATAGCGAGTACGAACTGGAACTCCTTATATATATATATGAGTACGTTTGTATGTATGTATNTATATATATATATATATATATATATATATTCGAGTATGCTTGTATGTAAACGCATGCATTTGTTCGCGATTAGCCTGATAGCCATGAGAGTCGTGGAGGATTTACTTTATTAGGATTAAGGGAAGGATTTTAGTCTGTCTCCATGTAGGTAAAAGTCAGTCTGTTTGTGTGTCTGTAGGTATCTAAAAAGTTATATTAAGTACTTACTTGGCTCTATGAATATACATACACTAGCGGCCCGTCCGCGGCTTCGCCTGCGTGAACTACGTTATTATTCATTTCTGTTTCCATGAGTACCTACGTCCTATAAGCGACGTCCATGCAAAATTTGAGACTCCTAGCATTTGGAGTAACGAAGTTTCATACAAACTTTCAACCCAAAAAACAACCCCTTAAGAGTTCAATATTACAAATTCCCGTCTTAGCGAGCACCTACGTCCTATAAGTAACTCCTATGCAAAATTTCAGATTCCTAGCACTTGTAGTTTCTGAGATTTCGTGATGAGTGAGTGACCTTTCGATTTTATATATATATAGATATATCTACTTGAAACATCATTAAAACTTTGAAAATTTTCGGTATCTGAAATACCAATGATTACCAAGTTTTTTTAGCTTCACGTTATATCCCGCACATCGCAGCCCCGCTTTTGTCTCGTTACCAGAGCGAGGAAAATATTAAATAGTTCATTTCCTCGAATGGTAATCTAACTCCACACACGTCACGTTTTACGGTTTCACGCTAGTGCCACTGAGCTACGGCGGTCTCTTATCCAATCCAATGACAGAAGTTTTATAAATATAATATTTTTTTCTCTATATTAATTTACTATTATAGAGATTAGAGAGAATTTAGTGTCATAAAATTCCGTTTTTGACGCTAGTTTCCATTTTGAATATCACAAAGCTCTGTCACGCGCTTCAATTTCTCAGAACCAATCACTGATGCAGTATAAATAAAAAAAAGCAGACCTATTTCAATTTGGATTCGATATAAGTCATAAAACAATTATAAATAAAAAATTATAATATATAAGAAACAATTTTTTTAACAATTACAAATATGATAATAGAATAAATCGATAAACTAAACTTTAACCGGAACTAAAATGTAGGAATCTCGTGAACACGTGTAAATATTATTTAGGTACTATAGATAATTTCAAGATATCTTTAGATCTTTAGGGTTCACGTTTTTCTTTTGTAAAATAATATAATTGTTTATATATTTATTTATGATACGAAGCCATACTGCGTTGTAAGTTATTTTTTATTTCCTAGTTCTTACTTTAAAGCTGAAATTGATTTAAAAAAACGCATTAAATAGCTTCACGGTGGTTTAATTATTTTTTTTTAAATTTTGGTCTACTTTTTTATTAGACATTATTTAATACTATTACATAAAAGGAAATTATAAATAAAATATTCCCAAAATAATGTTATCAGCTGGCGGCTGGGTAAATTTTTATATCAGTCAGGCGTCTGGTGCGTGTCTGCCAAAGTCTGTATTTGGACTACGTCAAATTGACCTTACTAGAGATGTGATGCAATGTTTCCTTTATAGATTTGTTATTCAAAATACTATTAATTGGTCTGGCGTACTTTTTGTTTTTGTTATTAAAAATGAGAAATTTTCTTAGTGAGGTCTGTCGTGGTGCAGCGGTACAAGTGTGTGTGTATGTGTGTGTAAACGCGAGAGGTCGTGGGTTCGATTTCCACTGGAGGCAATCAATTAATTAATATTTTCATTTCTTCGCTCTGGTATTAAAGTAAAGTACGGCGTTGAGTTTCGCCACTTAACACACAATGCTTACAGAATTCGGCAGAAATTGAGGAGCGGAAGATCTTAACACTAGGCTCCTTTTGCCTATCCCACAGCGTGAAGCTGAAAAGAAAAAAAATGTTAAGTTATTTTTAGGACGAATCATAGACAACCTCTATTCGTAAAGAAGACATATACATTTATTAAGACGAAAAATATAACTGAAATATATTATTTAGTATTTCAAATGTGAATTAGAATATTGAACGATAACATAATGTACCTAGATGCTTAATTTTTAATTAAAAACGCATTAACTGCGCATCAAATATCATTTCGATATTGTTTTTATTTGTATTTAATTATATAATTATCTTAGTTTAAAATGTATTTTAAGTAAACGGTCTTAACGATGTTTTGAGTGAATGATATGGCGGTCCACATTATATGTACTGAATCAAAGGTTTAAAACCAGTACGTAATTTAATATATAATTAAATTTCTGCGCATTTATAATTCACCAAAATAAAATGATCTATCTATATTTAATTATCTTACAATAATTATAGTGATGATTTTAAGGAAATATAAATATTGTTATCATAGATATTGTAGTTGTGTCCATCGTCCAAGGCTAGGCAGTGTAGGTCAGACGCTATGTAGACGGAGATTGCTTATCTGTGTTAAAAAAAATATTTGAAAATATTTATTAAACAAATTATGTAGGTACGGATAAGGGTATGTCAATAATATAATAGAATATACCAATCGACTGATTGGGATTACAAATTCAAGTCCAAAAAACAAACATAGGGGATTGGCAGAGGGAACCTAACGTCAACGCTTCGTTACCTATGCATCACCTCATACATTGTGTGTTGAGTGGATTCAATGCTGCCCTTGTCTTATCACTTAAAAACAACTAATTCAAAAATGATGAAAATTTCCAAAAAATGAAAATATTAATAAATAATGATTCATTCTTTCTAGTGAGGATCGAACCCGCAACTATTGCGTTACAGTCACACCCCTGTGCCCCTACGCCACGAGGGCCGCTTTTATATAGGCATGTATGTATTCTTCTCTACCATTATTTATTATATATTCTTCTCAGTAACGACTCGTATTCTCGCACGGAAAGTTCTTAGGTCAATGCATTGCCTTCGCAGACGTGCAAAGTCCAAGAGCCCAGACGGTACGACCTAAATCTAGAATGACTATTTGTTTACCTTGTGTATGTATATATATATTAATTCGATTGTAAAATGAAGGAAAAATGTTGTTATTGTTTTAACATCTCTTCAAACGTACGTAAATCTAGGCTAAAGATAATGCCTGACGCACCTTTTTAACGAAAATATTTATTAGGTATTTCGATAAACATATGGAAAATCTAACTAATATATTATATCTCCGTCTTTCAAGTTCGCCGAAAACCCCATTAGAGTCATGGTAAAAATAAGATAAGAATAAATTAAGAAAAAAGTGTTTTCCAATTTAAAAGATCATTCAACTCCATGTAATAGGTGGTGGTATGATGGTTTCCTTTCCCTGTTCTCTTATGTAGAAATTATACGAGTATATATATGAGCCATACTGTAAAGACCTATTAAAACATAAATTAACAATATCAACAATATTCTAAATTATGTGAAAGTTCAACCAACAATTATCTATATATATAAAAGGACTTGTCCTCACTGACTGAGGTAAGACGCACGCGCAGCCGTAACCGCTGTGCGTAGAAACGTGAAATTTGGACA
>JAKRZM010000511.1:0-54736 GCA_036379175.1 Heliconius cydno galanthus | reverse complement strand
GGTTATGTTTGAGGGTAGTAAGGTAGATTTTAATGGTGGAAAGATAGATGGTGTGTGTCACGCGAAGTTTCAGGGGCCAGGTGGTGCGCTGGCACAGTGGGAAGTTGATGCTCGCGCTGGTAAGGCGAGCGCGACGGGCGGACTACGCGGGACATCGGGAGAAATGCCGGTAAGTTCAAGCCATGTCTTGTCGATAAAAGAAACGTTAAATATATATGAATTGGAAAGTATGTACATTTTTTATATTTTTAAAGTATTATTCACTGACTGAGAAATATATAAGGAATATATAAGGAAAAATATGAAAAATTAAACGGGGTACGGGACTGGCGCCATTTGGAAATTGTGCTAGTTTAAATACTCTATATATATATATATATATATATATATGTATATATTGTTATCACTACACTGTCTAACAAGTGAAAGTGATAAGTATAATATATTTTTATTTGAAATATGATAAGTTGTTTAGTAATTAGCTTATGGTATAGAAACGATAGCGAAATTAAGTATTTCTTTGATTTAACATTACGATGAAAATGCATTTTTTATGTGTCATATATGTTTATTTTTAAGTAAATCACAGGTAATATTTTTTTTATAATTCTAAATTTTTATCTTTTTTTCTTTTTCTTTACAATTTGTAAAACAGTAACCAATCCACATTTCATACTGTGCCTGAACTTATAAATACAAATGTATCATAAAACGTTATAAATTGTTTATGACTCGTGACCGCAAACTTTTTCCTCGCTTGAGGTTATCGTAGCGCAGCGGCACAAGCGTGTGACTGCAACGCGACGGTTAAAGGTTCGATTCCTACTCGGTTAAATGAATTAATATTAATGAATATCTTTTTTTCGCTCTGATGCCAAGGCATAAGCGCAGCGTTGAGTTTCGCCACTCAACACACAACGTTGTGGGCATAAATTGGTGAATTTTCATTAAATATGACATAAAAATACTCTTTATTCTTAATCCTTATGTTTTCTTAACCTTAGATTTCACATGTTATACAAAAGTGTATGACAATTATAGCAGGTTTAACTTGTTATAACGCCATCTATGTTTTCTACTACTGAGTGAAAAGGGTCTAGCAGCATAAGTTAATGAAAACTACACTAGCTTCTAATAAATAGTTGTACCATACCATAAAATAGCAACACACAATATTTTTTTATCTTTAATTCCCATAGTTTTACGTTAAAGGTTATATATATTTAAAAATATGTTATAGTTCATAGTTTATATGCAATTGCTTAAGTACCTTCATCGTATACAGTCAGCTGTATTTAAATAAAATAGTTTCCTAAATCATTCAATTTTTAAATATTATTCCGTAACTAATTACTTCTAAGATAATATCAAATCAGGTTTATTGATATTACGATAAAAGTCACAAAGAATTGAACCCGTTCTACCAAGAAAAGGTACAAACGCCAATGAAACCAAAGGAATAAAACCTATAATATTTAAACTACGAATAGATTCCTAGAAACTGTTTATAATAGGAAAAAAAATTAAACTGATAACGAAATTGCCCAATTATGTCAGTTATCACTGGCCGTGAATTGCTTACGAATGTAAATAAATATAATATGCGTACGTGACACAGGGACCGTTTGACCCGGATCGAGCCTGACTTAGTTTTGGAAGTAAACATCCTAGTACTATTCAAATATGTAATAGTAAATACTAGATTTAAACCTATTAGTTAATTATGAGGCCAGTCTGGTACAATCGTGATAGGTTGTAGGTTCGATTCTCACTCGAGGCATGCGGCAAAGCGCAACGATGAGTTCTTGGACGATGCCTCCAAAATTCGGCGGGAAGTGGAAGACGGAACTGTCTTTATGGAAACGGAGTGTCTTATCACTAGGTTCTCAGGTTCCTTCTGGCTACCTTGCTATGTGCATTGTGCAGGATACAGTGTGAAGTTAAAAAAATGACTATAATGGGTATAACAAATAAATGTGTCATTAATTTATTTTAATATCGCTACGTGAAGCGTAGCACGTATGGAAAACACAAAGGAAATAATATAAAAAACAATGAAGTGATATACCATAATTAACTTTTTTAAACTTAGTTATAATTTTATTGAAATTTCGGTATAAACATACGAGGTGTTTTTAGAATATGACCAAATAATGAGTAATTTTTTTTTGATTGTATATAAATTATTATTCATAGAATAATTAATGGAATTATAATTTTTGCTTTAGTGACTAATTTAGACGTTACATGTGGACTTTATCATTTTCCTTGTAGAGTAGGAAAAAATGAGATTGGATTTTCGAGTTTATCGATCTTTTAATAATCAGCTTCACGCTGTATCCCGCATACAGCAGGCTAGGCAGAGGGAACATAGTGTTAAGACGCTCCGTTCCCCACTTTCTGCCGAATTCTGTAGGCATTGCTTGTTGGGTGGCAGAGTTCAACGTCACGCTTTGACTCAATACCAGAACGAAGACATGGAAATATAAACGTAAATAAATATTTGACTTCCTCGAGTGGGGATCGAACCCACAACCGTCGCGTTACAGTCACACCCTTGTGCTTCGGCTTCTTCCAGAATTTGGCGGAAAGCGGAAAGCTCTGCCTAGCTTACTACATGCGTGATAAAGCGTGAAGCTAAAAAAATTCCGGATATATTAACTAGTATCTACGTTATCAACAGTAAAATTTAGGCCAAAGTCTAAAACAAATACACGTGTTTACCGACAGCACGCGTGTCACATCGATTGCTTCATCTTTTCGCGAACTGTTCGACTTAGCAGCAGAGGTCCAAGTGGACTTTGTACTGATATTTTCTTATTGATATGCCTATATCTAAATACTTATATTATTCTTATTTATATCACGCAATATTAGTTGTTTCTTTCATAATTTATCTAATATATTATTTACTATATGTGAGCTATTAATATAATGTTATTATGACCAGAGACTATGGAATTAATTGAATCAATATCTATGATTGTATATAATATTTATGTAGGTACATATGTTTTCTAAAGTAAATTATTTAAAAAAATAATTATAAATAAATAATAATTTTAAAATTCAATTCATAAGAAAAACGGGTTTAAATATACAAAGGTACAAATAATTGGATAATCTTTCATGTATAAACTATAAATAAATATAATATTTTTAATTGTTTTAAGTTTATAAACTGTTTTAAAAAATATTTTAAGAAAAAATAAAAAGAAATAATTTAAGGATTCACCACTATTATGGGGGAATCCTTCTTGTAATATTGAATATTTATACTTATTTACAGATTTGTTAAGCGTTGTATGGCGTTAAGTTCCGCCATCTGTCTATATCTAGACTAGAGTTACAGAGAGTCTTTAATTGGGGGAAACCCCATAGAGTTATAATAAAGGGCTTACCATAAAAGTAAATGTAAGACAAAAACGATGAAAATTAAATATTAAAAATTATATAATTAGGTATATTATATGTTTATCATGTTTGACTGTAAAAAATGCAATTTTATCTGCTATTTAATGCATATTTTTTATATCGGCTTTAAGTATTATCGCAGGTCAGTACTGTAAGCCGATAGCGTCACACGGTCCGCGCGTGAGGTGTTCTTGTTTTAAGTAATTAAACGTTATCAATAAAATGTATTATTATCATATTGATATTTCCGAATATTTTAGATAGTCCTTGAATGCATATAAAACGAACTGTATTAATTTAAAAAATGGCAATTCTAATATTTAGGCTTCATTTTCCATTTTCCTTTAAGAATCTGATTTAAAAAACAATCGAGGCCAGTTAGTCAGTGTGATTGCGAACGCCACAAGTTGTGGGTTCAATTTCCAATGGAGGAAGTGCATTTCACTTATTTAATATTTTCATATCTTCGCTCTGGAGTCGAGGCATTTTCTCGAGTGGGAATCGAACCCATAACCAGTCGTGTTTACAGTCACACTTTATGCTGCTGCCCTATGGTTTTTCTAAGATGTTTTTTTTATTCATATTTTATTTACACGAATATCTATATCTATACTAATATAATAAAGCGGAAGAGTTTGTTTGTTTGTTTGAACGCTAAGATCTCTTGATCTACTGGTCCGATTTACTACGTTTTTGTTTTGTATGAAAGCTGCATTCTTCAGAAGTGCTATAGACTATATAACATTACATTACACATATGTACTAATAAATTAAAATACTTTCTAATTTGACATGCAATTTATTCTGCCATGTTAATAACAACCGTCGTTGCTAAGCACCGGTTTGCAAAGTTTCTTTGTTGTTTTAAGAAAACGTCACCCAAAATGAACTTATATTTTGATATTCATCCTTATAAAAATAAATATATTATATAATATTTAATAAATATTCTTATAGTTCAAGCAGGCGTAGCCGCGTCCGGGTCCACTAGTAATATATAAAAGGACTTGTCCTCACTGACTGAGGTAAGACGCGCGCACAGCCGTAGCCGCTGTGCGTAGAAACGTTAAATTTGAACAGATGTTTACTTTTGTAATCTGGACATCCACTAAGAAGGGATTTTGAAAAATTTTAACCTTAAAGGGGTGAGTGAAATAGAGGTTGTAAGTTTGTATGGAAAAAAAATTAAAACGGCACCGATATTTATAAAATTTGAAATTGAGATTTTTAAAAGTATTTAATTGAACACGTGTTTCATAATTTTCTAGAATTCTCCCGAAGACACACACAGAAGGGTGCAAATAAGGGGTTGAAAGTTTGGACGGAAAAATCTTTAAAACGCCACCGATTATTATAAAATTTGAAATTTAGACTCTTAAAAATATTTCATTGAACACATGTTTCGTGGTTTATTAGAATTCACTCCTAAATAAGCAAGCGAAGCTGCGCGCGTCCGCTAGTTTATATATAAGAATTGACGGTCAGTAGTTATATAATGAACATATAGTAAAACAGATTAGAGACATGCAGTCACCTCGTGGCCCTCGTATAGGATAGGCGAAACGAGCCACGAGGTGACTTACGGAGTCTAATTACACTAATTATAATTTATACATCTATTATCTTTTAGATTACACTTGTTTACCGTTTCGCCGTGTTAGCGGGTTATGGCGGCGCCTCCTTTTATTTACGGTCGTGCGAGTAAATAACAAGGAAATTGTTTATTGTTTGTGGAATATTACGGAAATTTATGTTAGGGGGTAACATGTTAGGCACAAAGTAATATTGTTGTCGATATGTTAATTTTCATTTATTTGACTTATTTGATATTTTTTTAATGTATATTTCAGTCTTTGCCTCAAATTATATATAAAAATTAAATTCGTAGGCAATTTCGTAGGCAAGTCTTCTTTGACATTTGGCTGTATTCCTTCCATCATCAGCTTTGTATGTGTGAAGATATTTAGCAATGATTGTTTACAATGAAAGACAGGCCACAAGACTTTTCTGTGTCACAAGATATTTTATACGCAATTCTTAGAGTGGAAAAAAATGTAGATTTCTTAAAGAAATTAATCAACCAAAAATTCACACCCAAAGGGGCTACGTAAGCCTACCTTTGCTTATACAATTATGAAAAGCGTAAAATATTTCTACTTGGTAGCATTAACAATAATTAAAATTTAGTCATCCTTTAGACTTTAATATCGACTTGATATGAATGAAAACTTGTATTTCAATAAAAGTTCAATTAAAATCGATAACCTATAGTACTTACAGGTATCATTTCTCGACCAGAAATTAGATAATTTAAACAAACAAAGCTAACTTCGTGCTATCAGACGCCACTACGATACGAGTAATCGAGTTTTCGATTACCCAATAGTTAAAGGATCGAGATCCGTGGTAAGCACCAGTTGGCACAATCGATATGCGACTCCAATTTTTTTTTCACGTGAAATTTGCTTAATAAAAAAAAGAATTTGGACTTTATCACGGTGGAGGAACGCATACGTAGAGGGGTTAACGCAGAGTTAGTCGAAGCTCGTCTAGGCAACGACGTGACATAAAACGATATTTATTGTCGGGAAGTTCGCGAGTCAGGAGTTCAGGACATGCGAGAACGACATGAACCGAACCAACGATTTAACGAACAATTCCTATTCATGACAGCTTTATGTTGAGGATTTCGGCTTGAAGTACCAGAAGTAGTATTGAATCCGCTGGCATTTCATTAGAGCTATTATTATCAACTCAAACTTGGCGATTCAAGAATATAACAAGAATTCACTTTCGTTTTACGTTTTGTTATTGTAAACGTTATCTTTGTTATGTTCGAGTAAAAGTAGATGTTGTTTTCTTATAATCGAATGGAGCTTATCGCAGCTTTTGTTTTAAATACATGTGTGTTATAATATAAGTATATTTTTAAAGCAAACTGGGTCTCATAGGTATTGTCACTGACATCGGTTCCAGCAACCCATAGGCTCACCACCACCAGCAACTCCAATAGCCATTTTGGTAAAAGCTTATTTCCATTCACAATATGAGTCACCCCTACGCAGATTTTACTTTATAAGAATTTATTTCTTGTAAAATCGTGCTATTATAGATTATTGAGGGTTATGTTACAATTATTTTATGTTTCGGACTTTTAATTCATCATATTTATTATATTGTAGTACTTAAGAGTTTGACTCGACTGCTGTCTTAAACTGCTACTCACAGATATACAAGATCAAACGGTTACGACTCTCGGGTCGTCAATACAAGAACGACTCTTAATCAGTACAGAATTAAAGATGCATTCTTATATATTCACCGTACCTACGGTATGTTGCGTTCGTGCCAGAGCGAAGAACCTATACATAGTTACGTATATTTTAGTTATACCAGATTAGACTAGTCACACCTTCACAAAATATCTAGCTGATAAGATTTTCCAAACAAAATACAATATAAGTAATTGATACAATCAAGGCCCTATGTAGCATTACGATAAATGGCAGTTGTTCTATAAAGATAACGATTAACAATGTATCTACATATTAAAAGAGCTAATATTTTCAGTATTAAATAGTATACAATTAATTAAATATGATGTCAAAAAAAAGAAGAGATCAGTCGTTGTGCAAGGGCACAAGCGTCCTACCGTAAACGCTATAGATTATGGGTTCGATTCTCAGTAGAGGAAATATTTTATGTTTTTATTTCTTTTCTCTAATAGCGAGGCAAAGTTCAGCTACGCCACTCAACAGGCAATACCTCCAGAATCCGGGAGATTCGTATTGGGAATGGAATGTCTTAACGCTAGCTTCTCATTCCCACCCCACTCTGCTACTGCTGGACCGGATTTGAAATAACATTAGATATAACTAACATTTAAAGGCAACCATTATGGTAACATAAGTAAGGCAATTTCGCAAAGCACATCACTTATAACAAATTCTAAGCTCCTTCTTTAACATCTTTCTTTATAGCTATAGCTATATTCGACAACATTAATATCCTACGAAATGTATTCCCCTATTTCTTTTCGCTGACTTCCTCATTTTCATAATTCCGTTTTATCATTTAATCGTAAATGATAAACAGTTTACTGCGACCCAGTTGGCAGTCGTCACGCAACAGGAACAAGTGAACAGTACGAATTTGGGCGAACTAATTCAAAGTTGGTCGGCTGATGCGGAATTTGAACGGTATTAATCTATGCAATTAGATAGAATGGCTTTGGTTCTGGAAGGAAGGCGATAACCAAAACAAACTTGTAATGTAAACCTCTTGAAGTTATTTGTTTGTGTTATCTGCATTTATGTTTTTTTTGGTCGGTTATCGTAGCGAGTTTTAGGTCCATAAATTAAATCCTTCTTTTTATATTTTTTATCGAACTGCAGTAAAACTACAAGTATGTACTGGTATCATTAGATTCTTACTAGCGTACTAGGCACATTCTTACTAGATTTAAATAGGTATAGTAGGTACTCTTATAATCTTATTACACAGAATAAAAAATAGTAATAGGTAATGTGATGGTACGGTACATGCTTGAAAAGAGAATAATTAAACTCTCTGTATTATCTCTAAGATGTAATCATTTTCCTGAAAAGAATTTTTAGTTCACTTCAGCTCTTAGTTTATGACGTTCAGAGCGTGACTTTTTAAAAGTCTATAAAGAAAAACATGGTGGTAATTATTTCAACAATTTTTTTTATTTGTAATAAAATATATAACGTATGAAGAAAAAAATATTACAATAGTGAAAAAAAATCTAGAATTTGTTGCTGTTAAAAATATAGATACACTGTTTATATGTTATTTTTTAGGATAAAACAATATAATCGTCGAATAAATGTTAAAATATTTACCATTCACAAAAACATGTTTGTAGTTTAAAATCAATAATACGGATAACAACAGATAATGACTGTCAATGACCGCCAAAAGTTTTTGTAACTTTTTATCATAATCTTTTATTTAAAAAAAGTATATAATTACATTTGTATAATTGTGTAACAATTAAGGTAATTTCTAGAAAAAAATGGGTGAGCTTACAAGATGGGCGTATCTGTTTACGTCAATTGTACCTTCAGCCTTCAGCATGTTCCCTTTTATCTCTAGAAAATAGCTCTTTGGTCAACGCAATCCTCTAAAATAGATATGTACCTGGGTAAGGATTATTAAAATACAAATTACCAAAAAAATATACATTATATTACAGATCTAAATCAAATCCAAATAAATAAGCTGCACGCTGTAACCCGCGCACAGACACTCCGTTCCCCATATTACAGATCTGGTCCTTATTTATTTTCATTATGTCTACGATATCTTAGATTAGATATTTAAAAGAGGAAAAACAAAATGACGATCGCCGCGCTTTGTCTTGTCACAAGAGCAAGGAAATAAAAATATTAAATATTCGATTTCCTCGAGTGGGAATGGGCCACGACTGGCCTATATTTATATACAGGTACTTCTAAAAAACCTTATTAAATTCTAGACTTTTAAGAAGTACTTATATAGTAGTCATGTGTAAGTAGTAGTTATCATGCGTATCACGATATCGGTCAACGACCCCATACATCGCTTACTCTTTGACTTAAGTAAATATTAAACCTCATCTTGTTTGAATGTCATTTATTATTATCACAAACGAATGTGGATCACATGGAAACTTAACAATTTTTTATACGCAGTAAAACTTTAGGTGCCCTAATAAAAGTTACATACTAATAGTTTCATTATTGTCCAATTTTGTTTTTGGTTCACGATGTATCCCGCACATAGCAGGATAGGCAGAGGAAATAAGAGAACCTGTTATTATAACACTTCCGTTCCCCGTTTCGTTCATGTTTAATATTTTGATTTCCTGGCCCTCGCTTGTGGCAAAGGGCGACGTTGAGGCGCTACCCAACATGCAACGAATTCGGCGGAAAGTGGGGAACGGAGTGTTTTAACACTAGGTTCCCTTTGCCTACCATGCTTTGTGCGGGGTACAGCGTGCAGCTGATTTTATTTATTTTATATATATTTTTTAATATTTATCTTCTTTCTGATTAGAAATTATAGATTTTTTTAATTTAATATATTTATGAAACGTGCATCATAAATACTATTTTTTTAATTCAGCCGATTTTACATTTTGCGATAGAAGAGAATATTAATATTGGCTGAAAATAAGAATACTAAAACTGAACTAACTAATTAATTCATTTAATTAAAATATGACTATCATATTATAGATTTTGCTAATCTTTACCAATATATCAAGGTGTGTGGGAAGTGCACGTGCTAGTAAGGGGGGGTTCAACCGAGCGTAACGATAAAGCAAACAAAAATATGAAACTTTTAGCAGTGCTGCTACCCCTCGCTTACGCATAACACCTAGTGAAATAAGACTAATAGTACATTTTTTAAAATATATTATATAGATATAAGTATATAGTTTATTTTTTTCTAAGAGAATGATTTAAAGTACTACTTTTTTTCAAATTTCACACGTGACAGGTATTTTTTTATATAAGGTTTAGTATGTGTTAAATATAGTGATGACACCTTAATATTGATTAAATAACTAATTGTTGCTATCATAACAATGTCAGGCGTCTGTGAGTGATGGCTGCAGTGTAATGTTAATATTACAGTAAACATACAAGTCCTAAAACGAAAACCTAAATTCAATTCATCTATGTAAGTATACATAAACATATGCTTCACTTATTCTAGCGAGTTTATTTTCAACTCATTCAGAAAATAAACAAATGGAGGTAATACATATATTATTTCATCGAAATTAATTGCACTTTAACAGTTTAGGTACTTCTGTAAATTAATTACATAATAATTTTGTAAGCTATGTTAATTGATTTTTTTTTATATAAAATTTACTTAAAAATAAACCTACCTAAATGTTAATAGTCACTAAAGTAAGATTTTTATTGCTCTATTAATTATTCTTTTTCCAACATCTTTGTACTTTGTTTGGACGCTTCTATGATTGCGTTGCTAGGATACCGAAGAAATTTCATATCTACGAAGTTATACTTTCTGCTAGCTTTTTTGTTCAATTAATTATAAGTGGAAATACTTTATAAGCCGTAACACGTTTAAAAGTAGGAACTTTTATATTAAATTACTTAATTGATAAACAATAAAAAATGTTCTTAATAAACTAAAATAGATTTTAAGTAATAAAAGGTAATAGATAAGTATCTCCCTTTTCTGATTATTTTATTAAATCATGAATAAATAAATTATTTATTTATCTACGCATGTTATGATGTTATTAATAGTAAGGGTTCGTTCACCCCTGTCTTGCAATTAGTGCAATGTGGGCGGTAATTAGATCTATACCGATATCTAGACTGCCCTACCACCATGATACCACCCTACGGAAATGTACTCCGTTAGTTTGTGGTTTTAGCTCGGCACATTTTCATCGTTTTCTTGCAAAAAACAATTAAAACCTCTATTTGACGTGATTTCCTTTTGAATTCTTGATTTTATTGTGCCACAGATTTATCTACAGATAAAACACTATTTAAACTTTCAATTTTGCTATGCTTTCGGAGCTTAAATACTATCGCCATTGTTACTTCGAAGTTAAACATAAAAGAAAAATAAAAAAGAAAGTTAGATTTGAGGTAATTTAAAAGTTTTGATTTTCAATGAAGGAAATTTGTACTTTGTGTTATTTAATTTCAGTTGCCAGCAAGGGAAGGATTGACTACACCGAGGAGCGCTCGTGCTCCTATCGGTAGGAGGACTACGCTGCCTCATCAACGTTTGAAAAAGGAAACGAAAGAGGTTATAGAAAGAATTCCTTGTGATTTTTTAATTTATAATAATGGCATGCTGCGTTTCTGAGTAATTTAAAATGTAGTCTCATTATATTTATATTAAAAAAGAGAACTTTATATTCTTATAGAAATCTCCGGAGAGTCCACCAGAGATGGATTCTCCAGTTGGAAGTGTCAGCAGTGATTTAAGACGGCAAAATGAAGAGCTACGGGCTCGGCTTGCTGGTGAGAGCGCTGATCACAAGCGTCGACTAGATGCTTACCGCCGAGCTCAACAAGGACAGGCAGCTTTAGTATCACGGCTTCAAGCTAAGGTGATTTTTTTTGTTTATAATTATGTCGAGAACTTACTAATTAGAATTTGTCACCAAAAATTCTCGTTGAGTTCTTTTACCGCATCCCATATCGCAAGTCATTTATTTAATTCTTTTTTTAAATTCAAGCGTTATCCTTGGCGAAGTAGCCAAAGAGAATGGAGTCTTAAATGCCACGGTATGTTCATACCGCTTTTGCCTTGCTCACTGTCATTAGTTCCCTCCGCGGGGTCTACGTGCTTATTTGATCCTTTTACTTTAGTATTATCGATAGTGTGTTCTCAAAGATCCACTAAGGACTCCCCTTAAAGTTAAAAAGAAGGTTTTTTTTTTGGTCCATTTCTGACAATGATTTCTATGACAAAATCATATACGTCTTAAATTTTCATTAGGTATGTATGCAACAAATAAACAAATAATATCACGCCAACCGATTCCGATGATTCTTTTTTTATTTGAAAGGATACTCTTCAAGGATATTTCGGTGAATGTTTGGTTAAGTTCCGCTTATGGGATCCAGTCGAAATTGACGCATGTAATGTAGCAAAAAATAAAAGAAATTTGACAGTCTAAAAAGTTTAGTACGAGTATTTATATTGAACATGATGGGAGCTGTCAACTTGTCACTGTCAATTTTCACGTTATGTCAACTCAACTGTCATATTTCCATTATTTCGCCTAAATTTGAAATTCATGTTTGAATTTGTACACCGAAATTGGTAAATATTTTGCAACCAGTGTATTTCTTATTTTACTGTTAAATAATTAACTTAAACCATTATGATATTAATTTGAATCTTACACTAATTAGTGGTATTCTCTAATAAAATATATTTTGAAGATATCTCATGTTATTGATACGTTAGGTACTGCAATACAAACAACGATGTGCCGAGCTAGAGAACCAAATGCAAGAAACTACGCCCCGAAGCGAGGCTGGGTACAGACACCCGGTGAGCAAGACCATTGCGTTGTCTGCTCCTGTATCCACACCGTCCACATCTGATACACGCAGGGATGAACGCATTGGGGACCTAGAAACTGCTTTACGCAGACTTGATGAGGAAAAGCACAAGTAAGAAGCTTCGAATATTCGATTCAATATTATAGCTTCTTTAAATATAATGAGTAATTAATTTTTTTATTTAATATAATGAGTAATTAAAGAAATTTTGTTACTCTATCAATTGATAAAGAGTATTTAATTTTTAATAGTTTTCTAATATGAGGAAAGCTTAGAAACAAATGCTGAAATAAATATTTTTTCAATCTTAGAAATTCAAGGTATAAAGTAATATAATAATGAATAAAAACAATTTAATAGATGTGAAAAGCTTGTATCTCAAAACAACCTGCTAAGGGACCAACTAGAAGAGTCTCACCAGCTCAATGAGGCTCTCACTAATGATCTACAGAAGCTGACTAATGATTGGGAGACATTGAGAGATGAAATGGCCATTAAAGAAGATGAGTGGAAGGATGAAGAACAGGTAAATATACTAGAGGTTATAAAATATATTCTTAAATTTAATAAAACAAAACAATTTGAGAAAGAAACTTATTTTAATTTCCTTGCTAGTAGTAAGACAAAATGCTAAAACTTCTACTACTTATCAAGCACTGTCTTTAATACTTGGGAGACAATGGAGATTGGTCAATACTAGGTTCCCTCTGCCTACTCTGATATATATTATACAGTGTGAAGTAAAAGATATAGATAGATAAATAAATTGTTTAATTTATTATTATTTTTATTTCAGGCCTTTAATGACTATTACTCCAATGAACACAACCGTTTACTTAATCTGTGGAGAGAAGTAGTTTCTGTGAAACGTTTCTTTGCTGAATTGCAAACTAGTACTGAGAGAGATTTGTACAAAGTAAAGGACCATATTGATTCGGCGGCCAGAGACCTTGTGGGAACATTGAGTGGATATGCTATTAATGCTTATGCTTCTCAAAGTGTACCAAGTGTTAAGGTACTCTTTTGTTTATAAAGTTCAATATATTTTAAAGTTTGAAGTTTTTCCCTATAGGATGTTGTGGCACAGCACTACAGTGTTTGACTGTAAAAGCGACGGTCGGTTGTGGTATCTAAATCCCACTCAGGAGAATGAATTGTTTTCATTTTCCCTATTTGGAAATAATACAAAGTGTGGCTGGCATTGAGTTCTGTCATTCCACTTGTAATGTCTCAAAATTTGGCTGTGTAAGAGAAACTAGGTTCCCACTGTCTACCTTGCTATACACAGAATGCAGTGTGTAGCTAAAAATAAAGAATTCTTTTGTAATAAGTGTGGATTTTTTTATTAACTATATTTTTTTTATCCATTCCTCAGTCTGAACAACAACCAGCCACCGCAGTACCAACTTCAACAATAGAGACACTTCGTTCAGACCTTTACTCCATTACCTCTCAACGTGACTCTGCTATAGCTGAGTTGAGGGAGAGAGACGCTCGTATACAACGCTTGCTGGGAGAGCTGCAAGGATTGGTAACTTTTTTTTATGATATTAATATATCTTTTTTTAGCTTCACTATATTGCGCAGCTAGCGCTAGCGCTGTATTGCGCATATAGCATGGTAGTCAAAGAGAACCTGAGAACCTAGTGTTAACATACTCCTTTCGTATTATGTAACCATTACTATACCCTATATAAATGGGGAATACAAAAGAACAAAAAAGTATTCATAAATATTTCTACAGGAAGAACGTTGCGAATGCGCAGAGACAGTATGCTCAGAAGCTAACATAATGCGTTCCGCTTTAGAAGAAGTGGCTCGTGCCCTCATACACGACTCGGAGGCAGACCATGTGACACAGCATCTGCATATTTCTGAACGCAGGTATGTTTGTTATTTTAAATAAAACACTTTAATCGAATTAATCGCGTATATTTAAATTTCTACATATTACACGAAAAATATAAATTGCTATTTTATAGGCTAGATAATAAAGCAACAAAATAACAAATAAAAGTTACTAATTTTGGCAACCTAAACTAGCTTAATAATCATGTTATTGAGAGGAGATGTNTTTTTTTTAATTCTGGGTTTGAAATATTTTACCCTATATGCAGTTTCAGTAAAAGAAGCGCTGCCTCTTCCACCCTGTATATATCACTAACTATATTTTTTTTATCCAATCGTCAGTCTGAACAACAACCAGCCACCGCAGTACCAATTTCAACAATAGAGACACTTCGTTCAGACCTTCACTCCATTACGTCTCAACGTGACTCTGCTATAGCTGAGTTGAGGGAGAGAGACGCTCGTATACAACGCTTGCTGGGAGAGCTGCAAGGATTGGTAACTTTTTTTTATGATATTAATATATCTTTTTTTAGCTTCACTATGTTGCGCAGCTAGCACTAGCGCTGTATTGCGCACATATCATGGTAGCCAAAGAGAACCTGAGAACCTAGTGTTACTCCAGTCATATTATGAAAAATCATTCTTATCCCCCATATAAATGGGAAATACAAAAGAACAAAAAAATATTCATAAATATTTCTACAGGAAGAACGTTGTGAATGCGCAGAGACAGTATGCTCAGAAGCTAACATAATGCGTTCCGCTTTAGAAGAAGTGGCTCGTGCCCTCATACATGACTCGGAGGCAGACCATGTGACACAGCATCTGCATATTTCTGAACGCAGGTATATTTGTTATTTTAAATGAAACACTATAATCGAATTAATCGCGTATATTTGGTATTTATTCTACATATTACACAAAAAATACTAATTACTATTTTATAGGCTAGATAATAAAGCAACAAAATAACAAATAAAAGTTACTAATTTTGGCAACCTAAACTAGCTTAATAATAATGTTATTGAGAGATGTGAGGGGCAAAGTATATGATTATATTAAAAATAAAATAATTAACTCTTATATTAAAAATAAGATAATCAGCGCACACAACAGGGTAGGCAGAGGGAACCTAGTGTTAAGACACTCCGTTCAACAACTTTCTGCCGAATTGTGGAGGCATTGCGTGTTGAGTGGCAGAGCTCAACGCCACGCTTTGCCTCGGCACAAGAGCGAAGAAATGGAAATATAAAAGTAAATAAATGTATAATTGACTCAAATTTTTTAATTACTCTTTTTCCTCATTTTAGCGAGTTTGTAGTTGAACAGACTGACTATAGACGAAGTGTATACTATATATGTATTTTTCTATTTGTATAGTTCTCCGAAACGTGCTCCTCATTCGGGCAATCCAACAGCGTTCGCCGAAAGCACTATATCGGCGGTGCAGGCCGCGCTACACAAGTACCAGATACAAATACATGAATTGCAGGTTATTGTGATTTATTCTTTGTGTAATAATGCCGTTGTTCACTTTTCTTTCTTCACTTCAAAACATAAGTGATAAATAAAAATTTATTTAATTAACTTTAGAATCTTCTTCTTCTTCCTGGCATTAATCCCGGCTATTACCAGGGTCTGCCTTCCTACTTACCCTACTCCACTTTGCACGATCTTTTGCGTCCTCGGTGGTTAGACCATTGGCTCTCATGTCCTGCATCACGACATCCAACCAGCGCTTCCTTGGGCGTCCGGGGTATAATTAACTTTAGAATATAGCTATATAAACTATACAATATTACTTGCGTATTGATTATCTTGTTTGAAATCTTAAAAAAATTAATCATCTTTTATAAAACAAATTTTGTTTCATAAATTTTGAAGATTTTTTTTGTATATTTACATTACAATTTTTTTTATGTTTGGAGCAATATAATTATTTAATTATTTTATCACTACTATAAATTGTAGGTGAAACTCCAAAATTCGAGAGAACAATTGTTGACAAGTCGAAAACATTGTGAAACAGCTGACGCGAATATTTCATCTTTGGAGGGTAAAGTGCAAGATCTGCAAGGTATGCAATTATACATAAGTACCTAGTATATATATTGTAACTTTTATTTGATATTTTTATTTCATTACATTTTGATTCTTGTCGCACTTACCAGATGAGTACAAAAGTGATTTAGTTTTTAAAAAATGTATTAAAAAAATATTAAAATCTTTCCTGATTACTCTTATTTTTTGTTATTTCAGGCAAATTCGATCAATCCAGTGCAGATTTAAATCAACTGTTGCAAGAAAAAGACTCGATGCAGAAGACTCTAGAAGCATTGAGAATGGATAAGAATAATCTAGAAAGAAATAGAGTTGAGATCAATGCTATGGTGAGATTTTTCATTGCATTAATATAGCACTCAGCCCAAGACTTTGCCCGCGTGGTTTTTTAATTGCTCATAAAATATTTTGTACCATTACTTCATCTAATCATATTATTATTTATCTTTATTTTATTGTAAAATAAACTTTTATAATATTTTTTCAAAGGTGGAATCACTGACATCAGACTATGAAAAGCTACAAAAAGTCAATTCGCGTCTTGAGAAGAACATAGAAGCCCTAGAGGGAGAGAAGAGGGCTTTGAACTCCGAAGTGGACCATTTGAAACAGGAAGCTGCTAGCAGGGAATCTGTACTTAGGTTTAAACAGTTTTTTTTTACTTTACGTTGTATCCTGCATAGATATAGTGTTACGACACCGATCTCCACTTTCTCGCCGAACTGTTGAGGGACGGAACTTTAAGCCGCGCTTTGTCTTGTTATCAGAGCAAGGAAATAGTACCAAGGTAAAAATTCGGGGTTGAGCGCCGCCACTTAACACGCAATGCCTCGAAATTTCGGCGGAAAGTGGGAAACGAAGTGTCTTAACACTAAGTTGGATCTGCCCACCCTGCTATATGCAGCATACACCGTGAAGCTGAGCTGATGCTTTTATTATAGGGCTGAAGAAGAGCGTTCTTCTCGTTTGCGATCAGAACTGGTAACAATAAGAGAGGAGTTAAACAAAACAGCGCTAACTCGAGATTTATTGGATCAGCAGAAGTTGGAGGCGGATGCTTTATTGTCTCAAATGGATAAGAACAGAAGTATGTATATATTTTCGTTATAAAATCAGTTAATAAATATTTTACATGAATTTGGGTTACAAATATTTTTAATATTAAAATGGTTAAAAAATAACAACAAAACTTTTAAAAAATATAATAGTTTTTTTATCAAATATTTGTCATTATTGTTTTGTATCAAATTTTAGTTATTAGTAGAATTGGGTAACATTAAAAGTAAACGCCTCTACTTAACACGAAACATCTCAAATCATTGGGTGGTGCATGGAGAACAGAGTATCTTTACACCATGATTCTCCTGTAATCTGCGGGATAAAGCGTGAAGAAAAAATATAATCTACCATTAATATTAAAATTTCAGGTGAATTAGAAATCGAATTAGAAAGAACACTCCTAGAACGTGGCGATTTGCAAGATCTTGTCGACAAGTTACAGTCTCTCGTACGGAACCTTGAAACTGATAAAAAGAAACTGACTGAAGATGTTAAACATGTAAGTGTGTTTTTTAGGTTCCATGGTAGGCATTTAAAAATATTGTTGAAACACTCCGTTTCTAGTAAGATTCTTTCGTTCTTCACTTTTCGATAAATTCTGAAGGCATTGTGTGTTAAGTGGCCGCAACACTTTAATTCAAAGCAAAGAAATGAAATCAATATTTTACTTCCTCGATTAAGAATCGAAGCCACAACCTGTTACTTTTACGTCTGGCCTCATGTGCTTTTTAGTTACTTTTATAGTTTACTTATTATAGTGATTGACAGTATTTATTTTATTTTCATTTCTCCAGTTGGTAGACGAAGCATGGCGTGAAATTCTGTCTCTCGATATGCGATATCGTGAAAATTAGGCGGTGCGTATAGAATAGAGTGTATTAAAACTTTTGGTCCTTTTGCCTACACCTAATCGGAATTCGGGAAAAACCTTGAGGCTTCTTTTTTTGAATTTTGTATTTTGAGGTCGGACTCAAAACTGTAGTTTTATAGGCTATTTTTTACTTTTACTTTTGAAAAATTTGTTAATAATAATAACTCAACAGTTGGTTGAGCTAATCATCTATTTTACTATATTTTTATACTTTAGTTGGAAGATGAAAAATCGTCCCTATCAAACCAATCATCAGAACAACAAGGGGATTTGAACTCCCTTCGCAAAGAACTGCTCGCGGCTGAACAAAATCGTATGGAGTTAGAAGCAGATAAATCATCTTTATATGAGAAAATTAAGTTCTTAGAGGGAGATAGAGAAAAAGTTGAGATGGAATTGAGACAGGTTGTGAGGTAAATGGTTATTTATAGTTGATTTTTTTGATCTTCATAAAAGATATGGGCATTTTTTATGAGTAACCAATCTAAAATGTAACATTTGATCCTGCCACAATAGGGATGATAGTAAGTAATAAGTACTCCAGAGAACAAAAATATAAAAAAAATGTCTTTACTGTTTGTTAAGACAACGCGCTATATTAAACAGTTCAGACACTTCGTTACCTAAAAAGCAATCAACAAGTCTTCAAAATATTAAATGTATTAAATAACAACAAAATTATTTGTAACCTTTCGGCATGATGTTCATAATGCGTATAAATTAAATTCATAATGCATAAAAATAAAATGTATATAGTGAAATGTATAAAAATTGTGTTATTTTTTATTATAGGTAATTATTTTATTTTAAAAATATGTATTATTTGTTTAGAGAGCGTGGTGAACTAAGCTCTCAGCTAACAGCCATGGCTCGTAAGAAAGATGCTCTAAACGAAGAAATCATCCGCTTGCAACAAAGACTGGAACAGGCTAATGAGACTATTGGCAGATTGAATAGAAATTTGGATGATCAAGTTAAAGATTGTGAAGAAAAACAGGTGGGACTTGTTGTAGAAATATCACTATATATATAATTTATTGTATAAATATTTAAAGTCTGAAATTAAATAATCGTTAATTCTGTTACAGCATAGTTTATGTCTTGAACATTCATGAGATCAATGTTGGTTCAAATCCTAGTAAAAGTTTTTTTTTATTTTCTTTAGTCAGCTTTATGTTTTAGCCCACATACAGCAGGGTAGGCAGAGGTAATCTTTCTCAGGCTTTGCCTCATTACCAGAGCGAGGAAATGAAATATTTAATATTTTCATTTAAAAATGATGAAAATGATGAAATTGTCGAGTTGTGCTCAAACGCACAATCTGTCGTGTTAACAGTGGCACGCTTGTGTTCTTGCGCTACGACTGTCCTCGACATCGATCATTATATTATTAGTAGTAACTATTCTTTTTCACAGTAAATAAAAATATTTGAAACATATTTAAAACAATAAAATCCACAGATATTAATAGACAATTTAGACAAAGATAAACAACACCTACAAGAACAACTAGCCGGTTTACGTTCAGAAAAGGACGCGCTCGAGGCGGTGCTCTTCGATACTGCGAATATGTTGGAGGATGCGGAGAGTAGGAGAAGTAAATTGGAGAGTGATTTGCAGGAGACTTTGGTGCAGCAGGAGAGTTATAAAGGTATGCTCATAGGATTCTTAAGTAATTCTTATAGAGAAGCTGTTGTAGCGCAGTGGCACAGCAATGTGATTGTAAATGCCGTGGATTCGATAACCGCTCAGGTGATTAATTATTAAATGTTTTTATTGTCTCGCTGTAGTAACAAAACAAAACGCGGGTAAGTTCAGCAACTCAAGACACGATGTCTCGAAAATTCAGCGATGGGGATCCTCAGGGAACACCAGGTTCTCCTGCCTATCCTATAGCCTATATGTGGGATACAGCTTCATGCTAAAGAGATAAAAGACTATTTAACGAAAAAGATACCTTACAATACTTTAGAAAAGGACTTTAAGCTGTAAAATAAAGATATAAACTACGTAATGGTTATCACAAAACATTTTAGTGTACTGTAACATTATGTTTTTTTATTTCTTAGATAGACTGGAAGTAACGGAACAAGTGATGTATGTTGATTTTGGAATTCCCTTTAAACAAATACGAATATTAAACTTTAATGTGTGTTTTGAAATATGACATATGATTAATTGTAATATATTTTATATAGGTCAAATAACTCGTCTGTCGAAAGATCTAGAAAGTAGCGAGAAGAAGCTTCGAGAAACAAGAAACAGTATGTCCCAACAGTCCGGCAAGAAGGAAGCGGAGTATCAGCAAGTTATTACGAATCTAAATCGTACCACTACCGAGAATATTACTAAACTTAAAGAAGAAAAGGTATGCGTGACTCTTAGATAATTATTAAAGAAATGTTTGTTTAGTGTTGTGGTTGTGGTTGGTAGCTTCCTGTAGACCTGACATTTCTATATTTCTTTAAAATTCAAAAGTGCTTGTAATACGTTTATTACAAGCACTTTTTAATTTTTTAAAACGTTTTTTAAATCCTACAAATATAAAAAAAATTAAGTTTGTGAGGACGAAAGGATGTTTCTTCCACTTTTTTTTGCAACATCTATCGACTTCCTTACAGGAACAACTCCGCCAATCTCTTGAACAGAAACTCAACCAAACGATAGCATTGCTAACAAGCGAAAAGGAGGCATGCGAGGCGAGCGCGAGAGAGAAAGAGAAGAAGCTACTAGCAATCCGTGACCAGCTCATACTGCAGCACGACGAGGCCATGCTGAGGGCGGAGAACGATAAACAACAAGCACTGTTGATGGGTTAGTTTGGTTGTTTTTTTTTCTAGGTTGATAAGGCAATTTTGTTTAGGTAAAATTTTGTAAGCTTAATAATTCCGATGGTAAGATTATGCGTTTTTGTTATATGTAGAATTGTTGTAGAATTTACGTAAAAACTTTAAGAGTAGGTAGATAAAAAAAATGCACATATATGCTTATTAATGGTGCATTCTAAAGCCAATTCTTATTTAGTCAGAAGGAATCAAATCTACAAATTATTTATAAATAACGACAGAAATATAAAGATTAATATATAAATTGTTTTCTAGAATTTATAAAATAACATTTACGTACACAAAAAACTGTATTGAAGAACTAATTATCCCGATTCTCCCCAGCTCACCAAGAACACCAAGCATTATTAGAACGTCTAGAGGAAGCGAAACGTATACTATGTTGCGAACAGAACAAGTTGGAACGTGTTAAGCGAGACGGCCAAGCGCGTTCCGATCAAGACAGAAACTTCATTAATCAGCTGAAAGACGATCTGGCTGCTATGAAAACTAGGCTGGAGGAAGCCAAGTTAGTATTTCATTTTAATAAAATAGCTATTACTATTACTATACTATTTTAATAAATAGTGGCTTTTATAATAGTTTGTGTAGGTATTGGGGAAAAGTAGGTCACTCAAGAAATAGAATAATTAACTTCATAGTTTTGGGTATATTGTGTAAGTAAAATAGTTTGTTAAATATATACCGAGGTATTTTCAAACTTCTGTATATTTAAATTTAATTTTGGTGTTAAATGACTAATTTACAAAACAACATTAACTAAATGAGAACCCCCAAATGTAACTTAAAAAATACCTCTCAGTATGTAATATTTTAAAGGGCAACGGCAGAAGACGACTGCGCCAGATTCGAGAATCGTATAAAGGAGCTTCATCTAGAAAAGGAGGCAGTCAATAGAGAATGTCAAGAGACACGCGCACAGCTGTCTCTGGCGGAGGACAAGTATGACGCCGCGTACACACAATTGCAAGACACTATACGCAAGTTGAAGGATTGTAAGTATATTAAAATGCCATTAAAAACATATCTTCTTAAAATAACCAAGTCTTGCAACTCAGTTATTCTTTAAAAAGTTGTGAGATGCATGTAATACCAAGTCGGTTATTTATTTATTATTACGTTTTAAATAAATAAATTAACTTGGCAATTGCACTGAACAATCTAATTTAATATAATATGTATTTTTTGTGGCATACATTCCTATGCCCTCAGATGAAGAAAACATTGAATCTGCCATTGAATCTCGATAATATTATCTGAGGGTATATTAAATAGAATATCATAAGTTTAGCTTCTCCTTACCTCGTAAGAATGAGAGAGATAGAGACGTGAGAGACATGTGAGAGATAAGTTAAAAAAATAAATTAACACAGAGTGTCAGGAGAGTGTACGTTCATTTATTTTTAATAATAAAACATAAGCAAACTTTTTTCCTTTTCGACAGTGGAAAACGAATCGGAGAGCCTACGCAAGGAGCTAACAGACGCGCGTCGTCAGCTATCCAACACGACAGCAGAGCGTGACAAGTACAGCGCAGCATGCCGTGACTTACGCGAGCACGTGAAGCGCGCCGAGCACGAGCGACGTGACGCCGCGCGGGCCAGAGACGAGGCTTATCACAAGATTGCGGGTGAGTTGATTGTCTTCACTGAGTACGGTTCGGACGATTGTCGTGGCGAAGGCGAGCGCATACTGATACGGATTGTCATTAGAATGCATTATTTGTAAGAAAATATGTGTATATTTTTGATATATGTATTTCGAATTCTGGAGGCATTACGTGTTGAGTGGCGGAACTCAACGCCGTGCTTTGCCTGAATACCAAAGCGAAAAAAATTGAAATATACTCAGTAGCATGGTTTGCCTCAATTTAGATAATTCAGGTAATTGTAACAACAATGCTGCTAGATATTCCTAAGACTAACATAAAAATCTTCTTTTGTACTTGCTGCATTATTGTGAAACAAACTTTTTAATATATTCAGAAAAGCTCATAACCCATTTTAAGCTATAAAATTTGTAGCATTCTTCGTAAGTTCATTACATATGTATCAAATAAGCTTCTATGTAAATATTATACATATGTTTATATCCCAGGATTAGAAGAACACCGCACTTCCTTAGAGCTGGAGCTATCCCGTATACAAACAATGCTAAAGGAAAGCGAGAGTGGGGGCGAGCACACAGAACGAGCGTTGCGTGGTACTGAAGCCCAGCTAAAACGAGAACGCGCTGCTTTGGAACAGGCTCAGCATGATATTAAAGAATTACAGTCTAGGTAAAGTTATTAGCATATTTTTTTTAACTTCGCACCGTATTCCGCATATAGCAATGTAGAAAAGTAGAAAAAGTGTTAGAGTTACGACTAGTGGCGGAACACAACGTTGCGCTTTCTCTTGTTGCCACAATGAACAAATGAAATTACTTATTTCCAATGAATTGGGATCGAATCCACAACTATTGCGAATACAATCAGACTTTTTCGCACTGCGAAACTGCTGTAAGATTTAATTAACACATTTAGATGTTTTAATTTCTTTTTAATTATTAACATATTCGAACTTTAAATAGTACTCGTCATCTAATTTTTATTTGCTCCCGTATTAGGGTTTTACATTACTGAAACAAAATATTGAGTATTGTTAATATTATCATCATATATTAATATATGTAACGATAATATATAAACATTAATCAATAATATACTAATCAATTCCTTCAAAAAAATAGATTACAAAACGAAAGCGAAGAACGCGAGCGTACAGCGGGCGAGGCGGCCACGGCTCGTCGTCACGGCGCCGAATTGGAAGCGATGTTAAATGCCGCGCGCGCCGACCTCGCCGCCGCCAGGCAACGCAACGCGGAGCTGGACGAAGGGTGTAGGGCTAGGGACCAGGTAACAAAACGCAGAAATAAAAGTGGATTGGAGTGTACCTATACGTATTGCTTTGAATTTTATTTTAATTTAGGTAAGAATTATTTCTTCTTATCGCATTATTTTTAAATATTTACTTGGATTGTATGATATCTTTTTATGGACCCTGCTAAATAAAGTGCAGTTTTTGAATCGACAATTATAGAAATTGACTTTGAGTGAGAGAGTGTTGAGTGGTGGAACTCAACGCCACGGTTTGCTTCATTACCAGAGCGAGGAATGAAAATATTAATTATTAAGTTTCATTACCCGTGCACGTTTACAATCTTACGCTCGTGTGCCTGCACCACGATGGGCCTCTATACTTATTAAATTATATTGTTTGTAAACAGGAATTAGTGCTTCGTCTAGAAGACTGTAGATCTAAAGAGCGACGTTTGGAAGAGTTAAAACATAACCTAGAAGTTTGTCTTGCTGACGCCACACAGCAGATACAGGAACTGAAGGTATATTTATAACATTGTACCTCTCAATGTTTATTTAGGTGTTTAAAATAAGGCTGCCTGGTAGATCTTGATGGAAGGATAACCTTAAATAGTTAAGGTCATATTTATTTATAGGCATAAAGTTAAAGTGTTTAGGTTGCTTACAGATTATATTCCGCTGCACCACGACTGGCCTTTTTAAAAATGATATACACTATACAACTAAAATATATTTTAAGAACAAATTCCCAACATGTTTCAGACGCGTGTGACCAGCGCGGAAGGTCGCTACCGCGCAGTAGAGGCATCACTGTCGCAGTGTGNAATTAGTGCTTCGCCTAGAAGACTGTAGATCTAAAGAGCGACGTTTGGAAGAGTTAAAACATAACCTAGAAGTTTGTCTTGCTGACGCCACACAGCAGATACAAGAACTGAAGGTATATTTATAACATTGTACCTCTCAATGTTTATTTAGGTGCTTAAAATAAGGCTGCCTGGTAGATCTTGATGGAAGGATAACCTTAAACAGTTAAGGTCATATTTATTTATAGGCATAAAGTTAAAGTGTTTAGGTTGCTTACAGATTATAATCCGCTGCACCACGACTGGCCTTTTTAAAAATGATATACACTACACAACTAAAATATATTTTATGAACAAATTCCCAACATGTTTCAGACGCGTGTGACCAGCGCGGAAGGTCGCTACCGCGCAGTAGAGGCATCGCTGTCGCAGTGTGACGCAGCGCGCCGCGACGCGGAGGCGCGCCTGTGCAGCGTGGCGCGCTCGTTGCGCCGCGTCTGCGGAGTGCACCCTGACGGATCCGTGCACGCCAACGCGCGCCGCCGCCTCGCCAGCCCCGCGCGACGTTATCACAGCGGCGACGAGCGGAGAGGTGTGTCTGTCTGCCTGCCTCATGCACAGACGCGTGTGCGGACTACTGCCGCAGTGTGAGGGCGCGCGGCGTGCAGTATACCCTGACGGCTCCATGTCCACCAACACACATTCTTTTTAATTCTAATAAAGTTTTAAATTCTCAGGTCGTGACCACTCTGAAGAGCGCAATGAGATCATCGACGTGGACCCAGAGTTGATCAAGAAGGGAATGCGCAACTTAATGCACGACGTATGCCAGATTGAGAGGGAAAAGGTAAAATCAGCTGTATCCCGCACACAGCAGGGTAGGCAAAGGGAACCAAATGACAAAAAACAAAAGACACTCCGTTTCCAACTTTCTGCCGAATTCTGCAGGCATTGCGTATTGAATGGCAGAAAGATATACTTGACTAAATAACTTTTAGTAATTGTTAAAATATTGAAAGCGTCTCTCTAAACTCGATAACTTCAAAATAATGCCAATAATAATGTTTTTTTTTTTAATTTGTTTTAAAAAATATTATATAATTAAGAAAATAGTAATATTCTATCCATATGGAACTAGTAATGCAAACAAATTTTCACTAATTGCAATCTTTTATAAATGCATCAATTTGTCGAAATTTAATTATGTTATTAATATTTCAACTAATTATTTTCGCATACAAACAGATTTTTTTAGTGTATATATTTTATTTATAACTTTATCTAAAAATTTCTTATTCAATAATATTCATCATCAATTCTTTGACCAGGACGACTATAAATCCCAAGTGACGGTACTAAAGAAACAACTCAAAGATGCTACAGAACAGCAAGGCAAAGGGGAAGGGAAGTTGCAGTCGCTAAATACTAATTTACGCGGCATACAAGAAGAGAAGTCACGTTTACAGGCCGCTGTTGGGCAGAAGGAGGCACAGATGAATGCTTTGGTTGGTACTTCTGTATACTTTTATAATCTGTGTAATTTTTTCTTAACGGTGCTTTTCACACATAATACATACGTATATCTCAATTTTCTGCTTTGGTAAGTAGATATTGCGCGGCGTTGAGTTACGCCGAATGTTAGGTGATGTTATATTGATATACTTTAGAGGTAAATATTGTATAAATATATTAATGAAAGTGTATACAACTTTTTCAGAATGAATCAGTTCAATCAAAGACCGTGGAGATTAGTAACTTAAGGGACAAGATCACAAGCCTTGAAGCAACATTAAGTTCCATTAGCGAGGATAAAATGCAAAATGAGGTAACCCTTTTTATTTTCATAAAATTCTTTCGTTACAAAGTGTCTGACAGACAGAGCACACTACGTAGACGCAAGTGATGCTTCATAATTGACTTACTATAAGTAGCCTCTTATGGTCAATATATGTAATGGTCGTCACATGTTTACTTTCGTAAATAATTTCAAAGTATAACTTTTTTTATGCGCCGCAAAACAATAACTGAAAATCATTACACCACCGCGCTCTTAAGGATTTATTTCAAACATACATTGCATGCTGACAAATGGTTCTTTTTAATAATACTACATATCGAACAATCCGTTATAATATATATTTTAATATAATATTTTTTACGAACTATTAAAAATTGTTATAATTGTTTTATTTTTTGTATTATTATTTTATTTATAGAACAAATCGGAAAGTTTCCGTGTTCAATTGGCGGAACGCATACAAGAAGTTGGTCAACTGCGTGAAGCCCTTGCAGCGGCTGAAGGTCCGACATTACTGTTTTAGCTTCAGCTTCATGCTTTTCCGGCTTTCGAGCTACATTCTGCTGCATTAATTGCGTGTTAAGTGGTGGAATTTTACGCCGCGCTTTGTATACCAGAGCGGGTAAATGAAAATAATTTAAATATAGTCATAAGTATCAGTCTCCTGAGTGAACATCAAATCTATAACAAAGATGCTTACTGCGTAACGACGGTCTTTTTAGCTAGTTACCTCATATACTGTAGTATCTCTTAATATAATTATGTTAATTAAAAAATATATAAAATTGTTCACATTTTTATTAAATGCTAGCGGACTCGCTCACGGTTTCGCTCCCTAGACCTTCACATACTATATTGACGTTTTAACCAATATAATAAAATTTTAGTACCTAGCAATTTTCTTGAGCAAAATATTCAAAATATTCTTCTCTGGCCAGGCCGCGCGGCGCGCCTCGACGTGCGGCGCGCTCAGCTGGAGGGCGACGTGCAGCGCGCAGCCGCAGCCGCGCGCGACCGCGACAATGCGCTCAAGGTACCTTTTTAATCACTATAGATTGATATATGTTTAAGTAGTTCAGTTACAACATCTATTTGGCAATACAATTATATATTTTTTCAGCATCCCTTACACAGCCGGGTAGGCAGAGGATATCTAGTGTTAAAACACTCCGCTTCCCATTCCCGCAGAATACTGGAGTCATTGCGTGTTGAGTGGCGGAAATCAAACCTCGACACCAGAGTGAAGAAATGAAAATGTAAATTTAAATCATACATCACAATTATTTATTAATTGGCCACCAGTATAATTGTTCATTTATTACTGAATACATTATTTTTTAATCTATTGAAAAACACTATCACGATCCAGAAACTACAAGAGCGTTGCGATGGCTACACCCGCACAATTACATCACTGGAGGATCGATGCACATCACTAAAGGGCACAGTGGAACAGCTCTCCGCGTCATTACAAAAAGCGGCTTCAGCGGAAACGGACCTACGCGCTGAATTATCTAAGACACAAAGAATTCTTGGTGAGAGCAAGAATAATGAAGGAAACTTGATGGATAAACTCAGGGTCATGCAAAAGAATATGGGTGAGTTTGATTTTTTAGGGTATAATTATATAAGAGCAAGCGAAGCATAGCACATCAAAAAATGGTGGTTTCAATGAAAACAAACTTACTCGCCAATCTTAGACAATGAATACTAGCCAAAAGTAAGAATAGTAAGGAAACTTGATCGTCAAGTTGGGACTAATGCAGAAAAATATGGGTGAGACGAAGTCGATTTCCATACGGAGAATGAATAATTTTTATTTTCTCACTGCGTGCACACGCATCAGCGTGACGTTGATTTCTCCTACTTCACACCCAATGTCTCGAAAATTGAGCGGTGCGTGGGGAATGAATTGTCTTAATACTAGATTTAACTAGAAAAATAGCGTTTAATTAACCTTTTCTATATTAAATTCCAGCCAACTGCGAAAACGAGCGTCGTGTACTAACAGAAAAACTGGAAAGTGCCAAAGCGACGCTCTCCGAACTGAAGCGCTTGAACTGCACTTTAGAGGATCAAGTGCATCGCCTTACAAATCAACTAGCCAATGTTGAAGCGCAGAGGTGGGCCTTAATTACATTTTTTTTCAACTTCACGTTGTATCATCCCCCACACAACAAGGTAGTCACAGAAAATGTAGTTGTAAGACACTGTTCGTCACTTTTCGTCTAATTTTTCGAGGCATTGCGTTTTGGTGGTGGTACTTACCGCCGGGCTTTTGTCTTGTTACCAGAGCGTAGAAATGAAAATATTAGTAAATAATAACTCATTCCTCTGGATGGGGATAAAACCCACAAAAGATGGGCTGAATGCAGATTGCAAGTTTATCATTGTTGTTTTCTTACTTACTGATTAACGTTTGATAAATTCTCAGAGCTGACTTCGAATCCCAACTCCGCATGACAACGTGGGACGGAAAAGAGAGTAGCGACAGCAGTGAGTTAGAGAGAGAATTACACAATTTGCAGAGAGAACGGTCAGAACTAAAGGCCAAGAACGACGCTCTACAAGACACCGTGAGAAAATTAGAAGCGGAGAGAAGGATGACTAGACCTTCGGTACTGAGAAGTAAAAGTCATGATAGAAGTGATAAGAACGTCTATTATACATCTGATTTGGATTCTGGTATGGATTTTGCTAAAAAAATGTTTTTTATTTTTTATCTGTATCTATTCTATAGCAGAATAGGCAAGGGGAGGGGCTGGGTTTACCAAATGTTAATACATTCCTTTCAAGTCATTGTGTGATAGTGGCGTAACTCAATGCCACGCTTTGTCTTGTTACCGAGAGCGAGGTAAATTCATCTGAGTGGGAGTCGAACCCACAACCGTCGCGTTTACATTCGGCACCGCTACGCCATGACGGTCTCTTCTTTTTACGGTTTAGGTGTATACTTTTATTGCGATTCAATTGAGAAGTGTGTAAGTATCTGTCATAGTAGTGGGCACGTCCATTTCAGTAAATGTTGATTTTTTAAATACTTTAAAACTTCACGGATACAACTAAAAAAAATGCAGTATAGTGCAGAAAAACAATTTACATCAATTACAAATATATAATTTAATAACCCTTTAATCCACTATAATTTCTACTTACTTTATGTTTTTCCTTTATTTGCCTGATATACAGGTGCAGATTCAACAAAAGACTCTCGATACAAGGACTATAAAGAGGTGCCTTGCAAAGACAAGTCCTACACGGATTTCAGTCTTCTAGAACTGGAGAATAGGGAGCTCAAGATGAAGATACGTAGACTGGAGAAGGAATTGTCCGATAAGGTTAGTTTTTATTGTTATATTCTTTAGTTTCACTCTGTATCCCCCGTTTAGGGATAAATGGGCACTTAGTGATAAGACACTGGGTTCCTAAGGCTAAATTTAATAAGATTCCCTGAAAAGTATTCTTTTTATGTAATTTTAACGATTAATGTGATTTTGTTATTATAACTATCAGGCATTGAAGTGGAAGAAAATCACTATTGAAAATTAGTTTTTTAAAATGAACTAAAAATTTTGATCGTTTTATCAGGCGATTTTGGCTCAGCGGCACAACGTCTGTAAACGTGACGGTCGTTTTAAATTGAACTGAAACGTTCAACTTTCAGTTGGAAGAATTATTTAAATTTCCTCACTTACACGACAAATAGAGATCTTTAGTTCGGCCAATCAAAGAGCAATATCTCGTAAATTGGATATAAGGTGGGGAACGGAATGTCTTAACACTACGGAATTCACTGTGTAACTAAAAAAATACAGAATTTGTCCAATAGTACAATTTGTTTGATAATTCCTACATTCAATAAATTTTTAGGAGTCCGAGCTGTCTATAGCCCGCAACCGCTACTTCACGGACCTGTCCTCCTCCGGAGGCAACAGACAAGACATAGACCAGTACCGGCAGGCGGCGCTTCAAGCGGAGCGCCTGCTGGAGGCGCGCGAGGCCAGCCACAGGCAACAGATTGTTAGGTTGGAGAACCAGGTGAGTGAGATTGAGAGGTATTAGTGAAATTGTATTTAATTGTAATTTATTTCAACATATTTTGTAAGAGTATGTTGTTTTAGCAGTTGATTAATTACCATACATTTTCTTTAATGGACGAAAAGCTATACTGTACTGTTGCGTGAAGCTAATTTGATTTTTATTTGTGAACATTTCAGTTGTCCCAGCTCCGCAGCCAGCTATCAGCGGAGATTCGTCGCAGACAGACGTACATAGCGCGCAGTGGACGCGCCGCCCGCGACGTGCAACGGTTGAGATCCGCACTCGGGGACTCGTTGAGGACTGTGTCTCAGGTGAATAGATCCTTGGATTTTGGTTATTTAACAAGAAAATACTATTTTTAGGTTTTTGTATCGGTTAATAGCTAAGTTTTCGTCAGGGTGAGAATTTAGAGTTAGGTTGCTTTTTTTTCGTTAGTGCAATGCACTTTAGATTGTTGATTGTTCTGTCTATCCTGCTATATGCAGGATACAGCCTGAAACTAAAAAAAACTTAATATCTTTCAATTTTCTTTCAGGATCCAGCTCTTGATTCCTATACATTGGAGCATGAAGCCAGGAAGTTGGATAGTACATTGACACAAAGTCTACCACCACTTAATGATAGCTTCGATTCGAAATAACTTAGAAAACCTTATTTGGCATATAGTAGAAATGGTTGATTGTGTCAAGTAATCATAATTAAAAAAAAAAGGTTTTTATTTTTATGTTAATATCGTATTACAATATCAGAAGCTAGGAATGAAAACCGTTTTTAGGTACCTTTTGACACATATTTTTTTTATATAACCCGTATACAAGATATATATGGTCCAAAAAAACCGTATTTGATCCAAATAATGCATCTCAGTTTAGAGTTAGAATGTTTATTTAATATATTGAAAAAGTGTTTTTATTATTAAAACAGAATTTATTATTTATTTTTTTTAAATATTACTAAAAAACTTTATCCATTATAATTTATTTAATTAGTTGAAATTTTTGTTTTTTTATTGTTATGTATTGCATTGATGAAATAATTTATAATTTCTGTATGTTGTTTATTCACGATAATACTTATCTGGTTATCATAAAATGTTCAATATTTGAAGCCACTTGAAAATATGATTAAAAACTTTTAGAACAATTTATTAATTATTAGCTTCTTAATTATATCAATGTTCCTATTAGATTTGTAATTTTCCTAATATCATAAATTAGGAAAATAGCTAATTTAAAAACATTTGCCTGCATTTATATTTGATATTTATTATTTTATAATATAAGAACATTCTCAGATGATAACCAGAATAATGAAAATAACTGTCACAGATAAAATGTTACTTTACTTTCTTAAATAAACATACTAATAACAAAAAATAAACAAAATTACCGCGTATATAAGAATTTTAACATTGTGTGATAAGAACTTATGGCTTAAAGGTCAGAGGGCTTGGACAGTTTTTAAGAGGCGTGGCATCGAGTCCCGCTACGTTATAGATTTTCTAGAAATAAAACAATATTTAATCTGTTACAATTATATCCAACTGCCGAATGACTGTACCAACTAATATAAGGACCACTTTTGCACTAGTCATTATTTTACAAATTTTTTAGTACTTAATAAATTTTGAATACCTTTTTAAAGTAGTCACTAGATCTTTATATTATATTTAAAATTAATAACATAAGTCTGCAATTAAATATTTACAAGACCAGTGTTGCCAATATTGAAACTTTTTTTAGATTATGGCAAGTTTGGTACACATTTTGTAGATGCACATAGTAGCAGTAGTTTTTTTGATTATATAATTATGCTGTATGAATAGATTTAGCGTAAAGTCTTAACTAATTACAGAATGCATGTCATTAAAAATATTTTTCGTATTAATCTTGATTTTTCCTATTGTAATTATATTTTATTTTTTAATTTTCTTTAAAATTTTATAGAATCAGATGTTATAGAATTTTAAATCGCGATTGTGTTTTTTAAATGTTACTACATATAGCTCATTTGGTGCAACAAAGACTTAATTGCATTTTACATACAAATTAAACATGTCAATAGATGTGGAAATACTGCTTATTTATACATTGTGATTGAAGATAAAAAGTGACAAAGGTGCACCTTTAAATCTTGCTCTGTTTACTTTTTAATATATATTTTCAACATATATTTTTACCACTGTCTATCCAGCCTTATAAAATGTTCTATTTAAAATAGAATGGTTTTTGGATATGACAGAAGAAAAATTTGCATGTATATCAAATTCACATTTTGTTTGAACAGGTGGGAAGTGCTAAAAATATATTTTAATTGAGGCTTCATATTAAATTTATTATATTTTAGAAATTCTATATATTATATAATATTTGCTGATTTACCAATTTTGTTATTATTGTAATATAAATACTTTATTAGCATCACAATAGATTTTTTTGAGACAAACAAAAATATTAACCTAGAAATAAAATCAAATATTGAAAATAATTTTAAATTGCCCAAATATTGCTCCAACACTCATTTCTCCTTCACTTATCTCAACTATTTATGTTACATTTTATGAATATGGAAATGTAATCAGTGTGTTATCATATCAGTCACATGTGGTCACAGTGATATTTAAACTGAGATATAACTTATATTCTGCTTTAAAACTGTTGTTTTTATGCCATATGGCTCGGTAGGCTTACACTAACTTGAGAAGTTGTAGTTCAAAATCATTGTTTGTAATGTATGTTTACTTAGCATTTTATTCCTAAATTGAAACTTTTTTCTAAAAAAATATAAGTTTAAAGTTTATTTTTAGCAAAATATCAATATACTCAAAAAAATAATTTAATAGTACCGACAAGCTTATTTCGTTTCCATTGAAAATATAAAACATTTTCTAAATAAAAGTATAAATATAAACAAGCTTGTTTATGCAAAACGCCAGATATTTAGGTCACTTAGCTTAAAAAGTTGTTTTATGTAAATTATGACCCTCACACAGTAGGTCAGTGCAGCACATGGCCTCATTTGTTTACTTGCATTGTTATTCATTAACGTGAGTTTGGCAACTCAAAAGGAATTTTAAATAGAACTCTTGGGAAATGTATCTTTAAAGAAATGGGCTTATCAATCTTTAAACAAAATAATAATTTGTTTTAGTATTTTTTTCCTTCGACGGAAAAATTAATTGATTTTTTTAAATTAATTATAATATTTATTTTTAAACTCGTATATCATCAGCTTTGAGTATAAACCTGCTAACAGCCTATTAATCGTACTGAACTATGAGTATATACCTAAAAGGTTTTTTCAATATCGAAAATTGATTCGTGCTCTACTAAATGAAATAAAATAAAGGTCAATTCCGTATTTTTTTTACACTTTCGAATGATATAAAAATTTACACAACGAAAAAACAAAAACTGATCTAGCAAGTTTACATTCTGCCGACGTTGTACATGTATACGTAATTAGTTATTAGAAGTAATCCCAAGAATTTCTTAGTACCATCTTAGTTAGTATTGTGATTCAAACGATGATTCACATATCAGTGTTAAGGTCACCTCGCTCTATCCGGAAGTTCTGCGGAAGCGATTTTTTTTTATAAATGACTCAACCAACCAGTCTAGTCAACCAGTGAGATTTGTTTTTAGTTTTTTTTTATATACATTTATATTATTTATGTTAATTGTCGCGACCTAAAGATAAAATACCGTTACAAGTACTTCTGAACAAGCAACTTTCTTTTTTATACGTATTACGTCACAGCTATAACCATATTGGAACTCGTTCACAAAATGTTGCGCTTTTATCTCGATTTTTTGAAGCATCCCACTTGGCCCCTCTCGTGTAGGCGGCCTTCGATGACCCTAGACCCAGTCGACACCCCTCCAATAAAAACTAATAAGGCAAATTGAACATGTGGGTAGGTGTTAACATAATCATGCATATTTATCGTGGAGGTCATCGTGGCCCAGTGTGTGACTAAAACTGATAGTTGTGGGTTCAATTATCCTTCGGGGGAAGTCCAGTTCCGCCACTTAACACACTATGTCTCGAAAATTTGGTGGGAAGTGAGGAACAGAGTGTCTCAACTCTAGGTTCCCTCAGCGTACTATTCTATATAATATAACGTTAAATCTATAAAGAAGACAATTTATCATATCACGCCCAAATATACGCCTACGGTAATGTTTCGTGTTTTGGGAAGCAAATTTTAAAACAGAATTAGATCAAATTATAATAATGTTGTTCCCATGTACGTACATGTAAAACAACTTTTCCGCCTCGTCAAACACGCTTATATTATTTATAGTAATGATCGGGCCGCGACGTCACGTTGAGGGTAACCGAACGAGGATAATTGTATTAATTATAACAGCTTTAATGAATGCGTAACGATTTTTGGTATTATTTGCACGAATCACCTTTGTTCTAGCAAATATGACTGACTGACTGACTTCTGTCTTACTAATTCAAATATAAATACTAAGAAACTAGTGTTAAGACACTCCGTTTCCCACTTTCCGTTTAATTCCGGAGACATTGGGTGTCGAGTAGAGGAACTCAAGGTTCACACGAACATATCTGTTAAAAAGTAAAGTCGAGGCCTCCCCCCTCATGAAATATGTCTACGCTAATGCTTACTGACTTCTGTCTCACTAATTTAAACATTTCTTGTTATATTATTATCAACTTATCAGAATTTTGTTTGATGTTGACGATAAAATGATATCACATGTGGGTGTTTAACGGACCGACACGTTTAAGCGAAATGTGCAACAAACAGATGAACGACCCCAATATGTTTAGAGCTGATAAGAGCACATTGGGCTCGGTGATAAAAAGCAACGACTACACAAAAAATTATTCATATATCTTTAAGCACCAAAAATTTAGCGATTGTATGTAGATTTAGCTCCCACGCTTATATAATATGATTATAATATAATATGTGTTCGTAAGTGATGCGTGTACCTCGTGAACTCGATCTATCCACTAGACCTTGTTACACGTACGGGACGCGCGTAACCCAACACTGTGTGTAATCTTATAATTAGAACGCTTGTTTTATAGGTCGTAGTGGAGGAAGGCGTATTGTGTTCGTTTATCATTGGACTGTGTCAATTCTTGTGTTACTAGAATGTCGACATACGCCCGCCACGTCACACTGCCATTGTATGAACGTCTGTAGTTTAGTTATACCAGCTTTACACTGTATAGTGCGGTTGGAGAGCCGTGGCCGACATGAAGCTAAAGCTAGTTTATTTGACCTTTTTCTGTTTACTGGAAATCTAGAGTGAGTGAGTTCTAAAATATTTGCGCATTCATTTACTAGGTGGCCACGATTCATTGACCGTACTTTACGCGTTGTAACAAACGGTTTTTTTTACATACACATGTCAATAATAAAATAGTGGTAGATGAACTGTTGTTTTATTTAATTAAATTCTATTAAAATTCCGAGTCAATTGCCGTCGCCGGCGTGACTCACCGCTTCCAGAACAAATCGACGACACACTCGCGAGCGAGCAAAGAATACACAACCCAAAACATGAATATTTAAAATTGGTTTTATTGATAAATTTGCAAAAAAAAAGAAAATAAAGGAAAACTAAATTGTACATGTCGATTATTGATTGAAAAGATAAAAAATATACAAGTTATTAATTAATTCGCACATTATTTATATATATATATAAAAATATAATTAATTGAACTCAGATCAAGTCAATACCAATATCCTTGTGCAAGTATAACCTTAATTAACAGAAATGACAAAAATGGAGGAAACATCTAAATTTAACAATATTTGAACACCTATTTATAATTATTACTTTAACAAAGTTTCTCATAGTAGCAACACATAGGCTGGTAATTCACATTTATTAAATGAGCCAGTAATCATAAAACTTTTATTCCATTTACAATAACGATATTATTATTATTATTTTTTAATTTTCAATTTCATATTAAGGAATAGTCTCGGACAGGTCACTACGCTGGTGGGGTGCACTCACCTAAGGCTCACTAAGATTTGTTCAAAAGTTATGGAGTCCTATACGGTGTTGCATATTTAACTTTTCCGATACATTTGTATTATATAACAAGACAATAATATATCTGAAAAAATTTAATGTATTCTTAATAATTAAACATTATACACTGGTTAAGGCCCGCTGGCACAAACTGGGACCCCAGTAGGTCCCATATAACCTTACATTCTGGCCACTCAGAAGTTTGTAAATCAAATTATAATAATAAATGCTACAACTATCTGCTTAGTTCAGACAGGAACAATATACAACTAAGCAAAACTGCAATGTTTCCGCAAACATTATCTAACAAATATCAAAATGACAAAAGTATCCTAATGGATACACAGCTACATACCACCCTACTTACAGTGCTATTATATTGTCCCTCCGCTTATTTGGCAGGACACACTACCAACATATCTTATCTCTAGTTCATATGAACTAATTTTGTAGATATTGCTTCAATTTTATATAAGATCCATAAGACATATTTGAAAATTCTAAAATTATGGATGCTATAAAATGAACTATACGTTAAATTTATATAATTCCCTTGTACAACTTCCTGCATCAAAGATAACTACAAACAATATCAAATACATAACCTACTGCTTACTCATACTATGATTTGTTTCCCAAAAACAAATGAATATAACAAAGATGTTACTAACAAACTATTCTTTAACTAAAACAAAATTGTGCAAAATGTTTATAGCTATCACGGGACAAGGTTTTATGGTCAAAAAATTTGTTTAATTACTATTCAGCTCACTATAATTACTCATTGTCTGAACTAAGCAAAAATTTTAACAATAATCACATAGTTTATTATCTCTCACAAAACTGGTTAAGTTGAAATATTCAGTAAAAATACAAGAGCAAAGACTTTAGGCATTTATATTTAATTATATATTTTTTTTTATCATTATAGCCATCTATACGGGTAGAAATCACAAAGTTAATATATTTAATAGGACATTCAAGTAAACTTCTGAACATGGCATCATTCACACTATACAAAATGGAATATTGAGAGCAAAACACACACAGAATCTTAGTAGGTATCCCCAAACAAAAACTAATCATATAAATACACAAACCGGGAAGTAGACGCCTACTTTATACGCGGCTCGGGACATGGACACTAACAGTGAAGATCTGTGATGCATTTTTCACTCATTTATAGCACTTGAGGACGTCAGCTCAACAAATGCACATTGCAAAATGCTCAGGGTAATAACCAACCATGCTCACCTGACCTAGTTACTAACTTTTGGAACTGAGAGCAAAATCCGGGTACATAGAAGTCTTTCAAATTATTAAATATTTAATACCTAGTGCGTCGGAAGCGCCGCGGTCCTTACAGCAGTCGACATGATATGGGCTTTTTGTTTTTCTTTTTGGTGTCTTCCTTGGGAGATTTTTTGTTGATTTGTCGCACTAGATCGTAGAACACTTCGTTCACACTGATTTTAGCCTTCGCGGAGGTCTCCATAAAAACGCAGTTGAAATGATTGGCAAGGTTCGCGCCCTGTTGCTTGCCGACCACGCGCTCCGCCTCCAGGTCGCACTTGTTGCCCACCAGGACCATCGGCACGTCGTCCTTGTCCTTCACCCGCAGGATCTGTTCCCGCAAGTCCTGCAAGTCATTGAACGTCGACTGCGCTGTGATCGAGTACACTAACACGAACCCCTGCCCGTTCTTCATGTATAAATCCCTCATAGCGGTAAACTGTTCTGTGCCAGCTGTGTCAAGAATTTCGAGCATGCATTGTTGACCGTCAACTTCCACTTGTTTCCGATAGCTATCTTCGATGGTGGGGTCGTATTTCTCCACAAAGATGCCTTGTACAAATTGTACTGTCAGGGCGGATTTTCCCACGCCTCCGCTACCTAGCACGACTATTTTGTATTCGCGCATTATTAACTATTTTGTTATAATGATATAATTAAAGGAAATCAAAGATTACACTGCTAAAAAGCACATTAACTAGGAAATTATTGCAAAAAAACCCTTCAACAAGTCAAACCGCCATGACACCGTTAACAGGGCGATGGCTCACTTTAACAGTGCTGCCATGTTGATGTACACTGCACATTGCAATGTTCACACTTCACACTTAAATGAATATAAAAAATAAAAACAATTATAAACTGCTAATTATTTAAAATATACATTGATATAGCAATAATATAGCTTATATGCAATTTTTATGACAAAAGTAAATATTTTAATATTGGTCATATAATCCTCGGCCAATAAATATAAGGTAGTACTCAAGCAAATAAATAAAATTATTTTTATGAATCAATATATGAATAAAACTTATATAACTATTTTAATTATTTTAATCTATCGTATATATTTTGGTTTTTTTTTATGTTACACTTACACGCTTGCCGAGTTTGCAAATTGTCCACCAACAGAAGTGTGTAAGCGGTGTAATTGCGACAGCTTGCAAGAGCTTGTTAGTAATTCGATTGTGAATATCAGTTTTTGTACACATATCAGAGGATTGCGACGTGTTTACACATTAGCATGTTTTACGTGCCACTCATGAATTCGAGCCATACAAATGTGTTATCCAAAATAAATGAGTAACATCTACGCACTGGTTTATTTTATATATAGGTCGAGTAATACAGGACAAATGTTTATCCGGCTGGTGAATGAGCTAAAACCTTAGAAACATCAAAATATTTTTTACATAAGAGAAATAAATTTTATATTTTTAAATTTAAATTGTTGTAAAAAATACAATTAAAAATATTTAAAAAAACATTATTGTTAGTTTATTACTTTCTTAGCAATTCAAAATAAATAATAAGACAGTCATTTTAGGTTAAAAAAAATATATTAATTTACTTCGATATTTAACACAATAATATTTCTGTACTTCTGTAATTTCTTTTTTTAATAATGTTAAATTGACATTATTGTTTCTTCACTTCCTATTTTTTTTTCTTTTTCATTTAAAAAATTCAGCAAGCGTTTAAGCGTATCATTAGAACTGTGACATTAAGTAGCATTACTAAAATACTCCTGCATTTTTAATGATCCCCAATAGATGGCGTTGTAAAATTAAATATAATATTGAATCTTTTTTAATAAAATAAAAATTAAATATTGTTTTAATTTATACATATTGAAAAATTATGTATTTTTTCTTAAAAATAAAAAAAAAACCACTGAATGGTAAGGTAGCGGTGAACATGAGTAAGGCAGGGAGCTCGGTTTACCCTCGAAAAGGGTATCGACGATAAGTAAGGAAGGTCGCGCAGAAATCTTAGGGGCCTCCTTTCTCTAGAGATCATGAATAAAACCAGCTGAACACGTTCTACTCCATTCTCACCGTGACATCCTCGCTAGTATCTGTCATTCTGTCTTATCTCTTTATTGCGGATTCGATCAGCTAAGCTGACTCCGCATATCCTACGAAGAGATCGCATCTCCACGGCATTCATCTTTCTTTCATTCTTCTTCTGTAATACCCTCGTTTCTCTGCCGTATAACAACGTCGGTACCAACACTGCATTGTGTACGGCCAAACGCGAAGCCGTGTTGATGTTTCACCGTCTCATCAATGCAGCTAAGGCTCCGTTAACCCTGTTACCGGCAGCAATACGCCTTTCCACATCCATCCATACTTACCAAATATAGCACCTCATTCACTTGTTCTAATATCTTACCGTTCACACTGATATTGTATTCCGTCCTTTCTTCATTTCTTTCAAATACCAGCTTAAATGAGTTTAACGATTGTTTTAAAGTAAATAAATAAATATGGATTTTGAAGTCGGTGCCAAGTAGAACAAACAGGCTTAGTAATTAGATATTGTAGTAAAGGTGTTGTAGCATTAGCTTGACAACGACTTCAAAATTATAAAATCTTTGTAAAAATATATTTTTTAGTTTTAGTTCGTTGTTTGAAGTCGGTTTTTCTAGTTGTCGACGAAATCGATCGATCACGCGATATTCGAATAGAAATCATTGCCAGATTACAATTTTAATCCGAAACATGAAAATAAATACAGCTTAATAGCTTAATAATACGTATAACTGTTGATTTATTATAAAAATAAATGTCAACACTGTATTTTAGTATTAAATTTGTACAAGCACTTGGAGTTTAATGTAAATTTTGATAATTATTTACTTTATAATTATTGGTAGACGCGGTGTTGTAGGCTGTAGCCTTGTTTAGACTTAAACTTGTTATCTTTGGTTGAATCGTTTTATGTTTTAATTAAAAACATGAAAAAAAAAATTAGGCCGTGGCGCAGTTGCACAGGCGACCGTAACGCAAAGGGTTCGACTCCTACTGGAGTAAATTTAATATTTTAATTTCCTCGCTCTTGTAACGAGGCGAAGCGCGGCATTGTGTTCCGCCACTCAACACATAATGTCTCCATAATTGTGCGCAAAGCGGGAAACGGAATCGTCTGAATGGGAACGGATTGTCTTATTCCCAAGTTTCCTCGCCTACTCTGTTATGTGTGAGATACTTAGGTTAAATAATAATTAAATATTAAAGCGTGGTGTTGACTTTCGTAACGTTTACGTTTGTGTTCGTAAAATTTAATGTTTATAACGTTACTGATAAATATTATAATCATAAACAATTTAAAATGTACCTACACCTTGTATAACAATGAATACAGTTCACAACGAAACAAATAAAGCTATTGAGATAATAAACAAGGCACGAAAAATATTTGAAAATGGCTCGTATATATTAACAGACTATAAATCCACGGATTGCACGCGCTATGCACAGAGTAAAAAGTATCATTCACAATAAAACCCAATGGCCGTGGGAAAACCATATTTCAATCGTCATCCAATAAACATTCAATAAATATATTTTTATTTGGAAATGTGCTTTTGTATCAACGAACAATACAGTTTTATTGAGAAGTTGTATTTAATACACGTTTAAATTTAAAGATTATTCTTTGTCAAAAAAAATATGAAAAATATTAAAATGCCTGTATTGAATATGGGGCAGACATTTTTTAATAATACATAATAAGCAATTGAGACCAGTCGTCGCGCAGGGGTAAAAGCGCGTGATTGTAAACGGCACCGGTTGTGGGTTCAACTCCATTCGAGGAAATTAAATATTAAAATTTTNGGGGCGCTTGAGTACCGCCACTCAACACGTACCTCTAATACCTCCAGAATTCAGCAAAAAAACGAGGAACAGATTGTCTTAACACTAGGCTTCCTCTGTCTACCCTACTATACGCGGGATAAAAGGAGAAATTATTATTTTTTGATTAATTAAACAATAAATATGCAAGAAATTTTCAACAATAATGGTACCTAATTGTAAAAATAAAATAGGGAACTGAAAATTTAATTACAATTTCAAATGAAATGTGTGGTAGAGTCGAGTATCATATTAAATTTGTTACACCGCAGTACGGGCCGCGTAGTTACATTAATTAATGACCGCTGACTGAGATATGTTAGCCCAAGATCCCAGAGCCGACACACCTACGTCATTTTAGCAAAGCTGAAATTTTGAGGACTATTAGTCTAATATGTAGTTAAGACAGTATGCCTACAAACTAACTTCAAAGTGGGCCCCTTTCAGAGGTAGCGCCAAATAACGGTATATCTCTGTCTGATAAGATAATTACGCCATCGAATTGGTCGGGGTGCTTATGAGGGGTCTTAAAATAGTCTGTAAATAATATATTTAATATTAATGCTTGATAGTTTAACGTCATTTGTCCCAATTTTAAATAACCTTTAAGACGTCTGGTAGGAGTAAAGGCCCACGTAATAAAAGGGCCAAAGGGTCTGGTAATAATAAATATACATTTTTGACATTATTCTTAAAAACATATTTAAATACGAGCCTTTCAACTTTAACGTAGCTGAATGAGTGCCTTAAGTTGGCACTATCTCTGAAAGGTCCCTACTTTCACGTTAGAGAGTATACATACAGTCTTAACTATATATTAGACTTTTAATCCTCAAAATTTTAGTTTTGCTAAAATGACGTAGGTCTGGGGGCCCGGGGATCTCAGTCTATGTTCTTGGTTGCGCGTCCATGCGAATATTATGTATTGATTTATCTACATATATGTATATAGAGACTGTATAGGTACTAAAAGGTTGGTTTAATATTTAATTATTTTAAAGATAGTGCCTTTTCAACTGAGTCCTTTTACTGTTTGTATTAGTATATTTTTTTAAATAAATTCTGTATGTAAAGGATTCTTCCAAGCGTGTTAGCTGCGTTAACTATATAGTTACAATGGTTATTATTATAGCTATTTCTTTTTTTTCTGTCTTTTATTAAAATATTATTAATAACATTTATCTATTTAAAGAATATTACGAGCTATAATCAAACTATAATATTATAATATTTCGAATATGTCAAAACATATAACAACATTAAATGAACATGTTCTATCGACAAATAACAGACAACATGTTCACTAATTAGTTAGTAAATGAAATTTAAATTGAGTGTATGAAATATAACGCCCCATACTGTTAATCCAATGTATTGCAAATTTAATAATAAAGGAACAGGAGAAATATGCTTTTAATTTTAACAACATTTTTATCTAGTATATTTTCACTTACGTGGTAATAATAAAAAACTTGGCTGTGTCATGGATACGGTTTTTTGTGGTAACGTTTATGTAACTGGTATTTTTTTATAATAACAAATTTTATTTATATATTTTTAAGATAAAAGCGAGGAAAAAAATAATTATTGGTACAATATATTAATTATATAGCCCAAGATCCCAGAGCTGCCAGACCTATATCATTTTAGCATAGCTGAAATTTTGAGGACTATTAGTCTAATATGTAAGACATGCATGCCTGCCTGCATGTATGCCTGCTTACTTTTTTTTTCTGGGTGCGTATAAGGGATCTTGAAATAGTCCTTAATAAACCTGTAAGTTCAAATACTATAAAAACATATCATATTATAAATAAAATACACGCAAAAAACAAGTACATGAAATTTAAAAACAATATTGCCATTTCCACACAACCCTATATTCCAAAGGCTGAAAGTTTCACAATAAAACGTGTATAATACATTATACTTCCAGGGAGCACGTCACCTCGATTTGTACATGAGTGTAAACAATCTCCCGCGCGCTCGTGGAAGTGCTCGCGCTAGGCGGGTGGGCTAGGCTCTGCTGCGTTCTGAATCACGACACGTAGCGCCAATTAATATGCTAATATGATTCTACGCGGGGAAAATATTTAGGAAAAATGTGTAATATAAGTTGTTCTTGCTTAAAATAATGCTGAAAAAAAGCTGAGTTTCAGTTTTGCTGACTTTTAAGCGCTTAAATTTCTTTGCTTGCGTGTAAATCAACTAATAAAAATGTTATATTTTTATGTAAAGTAAAGTTTCAGGCTTATAGCAGGGTAGAGATAATCTATAGTGTTAAGAAACTCCGTTCTCCCGTTAACATCTGAATTAACGTGCTGAGTGGTGAAACTTCATGCTGCAAAAAGCGGAAGTGAAAATAAATAGTTCCCCCGATTTGGAGTTGTACCCACAACTATCGTCTAAACATCCAGCCACTGTTTCACTGTGCCACGATGGCGTTCAAAGAACAAATAACATAGCTGGGTGGAATATATTTTATTTTTACCATCTTTTTATTCATGTATATTTGTTGGTATTCAAGGTAAATCGAGATACATTACTTCCTTCTACAGTTTCCGTCAAAATAGATATTATGTTACGTATAAGTTTATACTTTATAAGAACAGAATAAATATCAACAATATTATAAAAAAACTAGGAAAATATTTCATCAATCTCAATTGATATCCCGCGAAATTATTTTGAGACTACAACTTGGACATTTAATTAAATGAAATGTCATATTGTCTACCTGCAAAAATTCATTCAAAAGGCACTTTTTTTATATTTAAAATGCTCGTTGCTGTCTCTCTGTGAAACCGCTCAAAGGAAAGACTTATAATAAAAATGTAAATAGCCATCTAGCATGTACCTAATAGTGGCCAAAGAGATATTTGAATAAAGTTAAAATATTTATAGTGTTAATTTTGCAAAGCCTTTTAAATTGTATTTATATGTGGACAATATATTTTTTTAATGAGCTTCACGCTGCATGAGAGAGAACTTGGGGACATAGTGCTAAAACACTTCCATTTCCCACTTAACAAGAAAACAAGTATTATAATAATATTTTTTTTATATTACTCGTTATCGCGATAGGCTGCGTACTGCGTTAAGGTGAATCCCTGGAATAACACGAAATTTACTCTCTTAGGCGACACAAATCAACGACATTTTCTAGAGTGGATACCAAATATAACATGACCACGTGTACAGAGGGCAGTGATGGCCAGGGGTTCGTGGAAATGTAAACGAGACAGAATGTGGGTTTGATTCCTATCCTGGTAACGAGGCAAAGCTCCAGCTCCAGAATTCATTGTAAAGTGAGGAATGGAAGTGTCTTAATGGGAACGGAGTGTTTTAATACTAGGGCCAAGGTCGCATGTGCCTACGATACACCGAGAAGCTATAGAATGTATGTTCAGAGAGAAAAAAGTAATTCATTCCCCCAAGTGGGAATCGAACACACAACTATCGCGTTTACAGTCACACACCTGTGCCACTGCGCCTCTACAACTTTGCCTGTTGCAAGAAATTAGTGAATTCATTCATTCATTAGTAAATGTAAATAATCTCAAGCAAATATAGACCTGGAAAATATAATGTTCTTTCAAAGTTAGTACTAAATGAAAGAGTACAATAGAATACACAGATACCTTTTGTAAGAATCTTTTTTTAAATGAAGCTCTTTGAAAATAGTTGAAAATCGAGAAGTAAAATTCGTGAAATTTCTATGACTGAGTTCTACCTTTAAAGTTGTTAAGCACACTGGCGCTGTTAAAATACATTTTAAAACATTAATAATAAATAGCGTAGCACAATTTTTGTTGTTGTTAGAAAATCAAAATGAAATCATTTTACTTATTACTTTTTCATGAAATATTCTTTATGAACTATTTTTCTTCATGAGGCCGTCGTAACCCACGGGCAAGCGTGAGACTGTGAACACGACAGTTATGGGTTCGATTCGCATTCGGGTTCGTTAACTATATTATTATTATTAATATTAAGTAGGATTTAGCTAGCTATCTGTCTAAGTAAGTTGATTTTATTTCGTCAAATAACATAGTTTGTATTCTTTTCCAACTAAAAATATTATAGGATCATCCTTTCGTAATTTCGTCTCCCTGCGAAGACAGTGTCTAGGCGCTGTCTAGGAACATATAAATATTTTTTATCCTCAAGAGGAAATCGAACCCACAACCAACGCTTTTACAGTCGCTGTGCCGCTACGCCTCACTATACGCTGCTGCAAAATATGAAAAATATTTTAAAGTAAACATGAGATACACGAACAATAAAAACATACTGGTGTTTGAAATTGTTTCTGCGAATATTGAAATTGATAGCAATTGCAAAATAAAGGTTATCATTTTGAATCCACTATTGAAATTCTGTTTCACCTCAGTACTAAACTACGTTTTCAATGTTCCTTTGACAGTAGATGATAACAGTTAGTGCCTTTGATAACGTTCAAATTTCTTCGCGAAACGCTATAGTAACGAATAGTCTTGTGCTTTTTCCTTTTGCTCAGCAATAAGGTATGGAGTTAAATTTAAATTATATGTTCAACTGACTTTAAAAAAGGACGGTTAATAGTTTGAATATTGGGTCCGAGGGAACCTGGGAACCTGGTGTTAAGAAACTTCATTCCATTCCTATTAAGACAATTTCTGCCGAATTCTCGATGCCTTGGGTGTGGAGTGACATAGTGAGATTTGAAATTACATTCTTTGTGCTCAGTCAGGCACGTCCCAAAGAAATGGGAATGGAGTCAACCTATATAAAACCTAGGAGCTAAAGGAACAAAAAAACCTTTAAGAAAATCTAGATCTGAATAAATTAAATTTCCTAAATTGATTAGTCCAACCGTTTCTCGTTTCGCAATCACTATTTCATCACTTTATTCTTTTTACTTCGCCACCTCATTCCCTCTACGTGACTCCAGTCCAGTCCAATCCAGTTTGGTAAATTTCATTTAGTTCTGTTCCGTAGATTAATTTGAAGAATGTAGCGGATGAAATTATTCATGTATGGCTCATACATACTTATGTATGTGAAAATTGTGAGGGATCAAAGAAATATTCATTGACTTGACGATAAATGTAAATAGCTTATATTATAATTATTATTTAAGATCCTTTTGTTGACATTTTAAATGAAAGGCAGGCAGCGATGCTTAATGGAAATAATGCTTGGGATGGTTGTGCATTTGAATATTTCAAATATATAAATAGATAGTATATTTAGAGGTCGCCATGGTGAAAGTGTTACTCTGACAATCAATATTACAAATACATAGAATATTGTTAAAGTTGCTTCCGGTGCCAATGCCTGGCAATTCCGGTGTATGCCGCATATAGAAGGATAGGCAGAGGAAAGTGAATGTGTTAAGTCGCTCCTCTTCCCACTCTCCAAGTAATTTTCACGAATTTTGTAACAATAATGAAAGAATAAAAATAATTTACTCCTCCAAGTGGGAGTCGAACCCATTACTATGGACTTTCACAATGTATGTAGCTTTACTATAATAAATTGCTAAATGACTTCACGTACCACCCTACATCTCTTTGAAACAACCAGTTTTATTTAACAAATACCTAATTTACAATTTTAAGCGCGTGTCTACGAAAAGTTGACTAAAACGTATCTAAAATATGAAATGAATAGTACAGAATGAGTCAAATCGCGAGCACGTCTGCTCACTGCTCACTGAGGCCGGTCATTAATAAACAGAATGTGAGGCGAGCGCGTGGCGGCTAGCGCACCACACCCGCGACCTCCCTTGTGAGATGAATGAATTCTAGAATAGTTTTTTTTTCATCTTCATACTTTATTCCGCGTATAGCAGGGGAGGCAGGGGGATCGTGTTAAGACACTCCGTTGCCCATTTTGTGTGTTGAATGCCGAAACTCAACGCCGCGCTTTGCCTTGTTAGTAGAGCGAACAAATGAAAGCAATAATTCATTTCCTCGAGTGGGGATTTTCATCTAGCTATAACTAGAGAAGTCGGAATATAAAAATAAAAAAAAATATGATGATATTTAGAAACTTTAAAATATGAACGTTGCGGGAAAAGTACTCGCGACAATTATATACCGTTCTAGCGCTCTAGTCAAGTAATGCGTACGCGTATGTGTATTTTTTTTATTTCTTATTTTTGTAAAACAATCTTTTGGATATGTTAAGATATTGTATTGTTACAGACATTTTGCCGCAGTGCATTTTTGTTACTATAAAAAATAAATATTTCATAGTCTAATTTTATAGGACGCTTCTAGTAGTTAATAGTTCTACGTCGCGGTTATGTTCATATGAGAGTTTCGTGTAATTCATAAACGTATGATGCTTGCGAATTACGGTCACATATCCCCTTTTGTTGATAATATAACTCGAATGTGGTCGCTCGGCTTCCACTCGATACGGTCGTCGTTTGATAGCCAGAGAGAGAGAATTATGATTAAATTATGATTAAATGGTATATTTTGTTTTCAAAATAACAAAATTATGTGGAGGCTGCTGCTGCAGCGCTGCAGTGGTACGGGTTCAATTTCCATTTTAGGTGGTAATTTTATTTAAATAATTTTATTCCGGTATTTTGCATAAGCGTGGTGAGTAGGCGGAGGCACCTGGGAACCTAGTTTTAAGATACTGCATTTCCATCAAGGCACTTCAGATGCCCTCTTTCCAATGAATTCTCAACATATTGCTTTTTAGCTTGTGGAACTCAACGCCGCAGTTTTTCTCGTTACCAGAGCAAGCAAAATGAAGAAAGCCCGAGTGGAAATAGAACCCACATCCAGTCTCGTCTACAATCGTACGCTAGTGTTCTAGTACTATATAAAATCAAAATGTAAAATTGAAAAGTGATGGATTACATATGCAGTAGGAACCAACATTTCCAGGTGTCTACAAATAAAATAACCTGCTCCAAGACAGTACGCTTATATTTTATTACAGTTGTGACATTGTAAGCAGCGAGAGGCGGCTACATTTTATTTAATAATATATTTCCTCTTATGAAAACTATAGTCTGCATCTTGATGTTTTTGTTAAAAAAAAAAAGGTTGCCTGTAAGAAATCACTTATAGTGATAAGGCCGCCTATGCACTGTATCTTAATTAGAAATTTAATTGTATTTTCTTTGTGCAATAAAGTGTTTTTGATTGATTGATTGATTGATTGATGTGTATTAACCCTTTTAAATTTACATAAAACTGCTTTTGTAAGTCTAGTTCTGAGCAAAGAGGCCGTCATGGCGCTGCACTGTGGTATAGAGTCTAACTGTAAGTGTGATGGTTTTGCGTTCCATTTTTACAGCAATAAACTGTTTAAAGTCCTCACTAAATAAAGAAGGAAACTAAGGAGAATATTATAATATTAAATATTTCATTCCTTCGAGTGCAAATCAAACTCGCACCATGTGCTACTACACCATAAAGCCTTTTAAGTAAATAACATTTTTCATAAATTTTTAAATGCATAATCTATGCATTTAAAAATTTATGAAAAATGTAATATAAGATTTGAGTGTTAACACACTTCGCCGCTTTTCGCATTAACTTAACAGAGCAGGAAAACAAAAATGAAATTTACATACTCACTCGCGTTTTACTCGTATTTGAACCTACAATATTCAATTAAAACTCACACGCTATCTCTTTACATTGTGCACTTCCTCCAAAAGTATTTGACATAACTCGGCTTCCAAACAATTCAATTGCGACATACTCGCAGCGAGTACCGTGTACGTCAGCTCGTAATAGCTTCTGCGAATAAACAGTGGTAATCCATTTGTGCTGTTATTGGAGTTTTGGTGGAATTCAGGTTTATTGTTTAAAATTAGAAAAAAATATTTTTTTAATAAATATAAGTACAATTTTTGTACATGACTATAAACTCGTTTCGTTTCCTATTTAATTTATAAAAGGCAATTCTTTTTTTTTCAGTTAGATAGTGTTATAAGACACTCCGGTCCCCACTCTCCGCCGAACTCCAGAGACTTTACGTGTTGAGTTGCGCCACTCAGCAGAGCGAAGAAATGAAAATAATAAATATCTCATTTCCTCGAGTGGTGATCCAGTCACACCGTTAAGGCTTCTGCGCCACGACAGACCCCGAAAAAGACAACTTGATAAGAAGAATTTTAACCGACTTTCAGAAATGCCAATAAAGTTTGTCACAACTTAATATATAATACGTAGCTACGTCACAGTTTAAACCTTGGAGAACTATTGAAATTCTTCACATATATCTGGGAAGAGAACGTTCGCGTGTTATTTGAAGCTACGTACAATATAGTGTAGTGTCATTTCAAGGATAGAATGGAATGTTACAATACATTTTGTTCAATACAATCCTAATGAAAATATACGGATGTTCCTTTAATTTTATGTCGTTACTAGAGGAAAAAGACGGTGTTACTTAGATTGTTATTTATTTCGTTATAATTATTTTTTATTTTTGTTTTGGCTTTATGCTGTATCCCGTATATAGCAGAGTAGGCAGAGGGCAGCTGGTTCCGTTCCCACTAATACACTTCTGTTCCATACTTTCCGCCGAATTTCAAGGCATTATATTTTGAGTAGCGGATCTTAACGCCGCGCTTTGTCTCGTTACCAGAGCACGTTTGTACCTCTGCGCCACCTATAAGAAATGCGTAAACAGGGAGAATCTAATGTTAACACTCTGTTCTCCGTTTACTACCTGAAATTAACGCACTTCTTTGCGGATGGCATGATTTTTTTAAGTATTTTTAATTAAAGTCATAAAAAACAATATACCTATTTATATAAAATAAAAAAGTAATCAAGCTGTCTTCATTTCTTAACTAGAGCAACTATCAAACTTTCAAGGAACACGTATCGTTTTTATATCCGTAGACTCGTCCTGGAAGTTTATAATTCTATTGTACTTTCTCATGATCTTTATGAACTCTACGTATTTCCGTGACTCTATATGGTTGCTTTAACTTGTAGTTAAGTAAGTTAACTAAATTATCTTATACTAGTTGTCGCCCGCAACTTTGCTTCCTGCTCCCGTAGGAATTTAAAGATATCCTTAGAGTTCTCCTATATTTCCTAACTTATCTACATTCCAAATTTCAACTTTCTAATCTTATTAGTATCCGCAGTAGTCCCCCAGTATTTTCCTCAGTTGTTTTCCCAGTAGTTTCTCCAGACCAGTATTCCTTATTTTTTCTGTCAGTTACTCAATTGTTGTATGCTTAGTTTTAGAGTTGGTAATATTATCAAGTGGAACACGAAACAGTACAGTACTAACCTAACATGCGAGCAGCCACGACTTGTCGACCGTACTGTAACGAGTGGAATTCAATTCAATTTTATTGGTAGGATTGTTGAAATTTTGGACACTTTCATCAATATTCAAGCAATTAGTACGTTGCGGAGTTTGAGAGACTAGACGCCATTAGTATTGTTTCCAAAAATCTAGTTTGTTGTTCTTGTAGGGATGTATGATTAAATGTAAATAATAAGGATTTTTTTTTAAAATAACTTTTTTTATGCAGACGAAATCGTTAGTAGTATATGTAAACGACGGTAGGCCGTAGGTTACCATGCTCCTTCGTCCTACCCTGCTATATTATGCAGGATACAGCTTGGTAATAAAAAATAAATTTGAAAAAGAAAATATTATTTCAAACTAATATTTTCATTGGCATTCTAGCCATCAAAAGATCGTTAAATTACTAGTTCTAAGTTCATCCTTTCATCACAAAAATTAAAAAAACATTATAAAATTCTNAGTTTATGTCCAAATAAATAAAATTTACTATCCTCAGTATTTTCTATATTACTATTTTCCAAAAGGAAAACGGTTTTCCAACATATTTTTTTGAGAATTAGAGGGTCTTGATTTTATTTGCTTTACGAATCAGAGGGCGACGCCGTGCGAAACTATTTTTTAAACCCACTCCTCGAAGTCTCTTGCGATTCTTTCGGTCGGAAACATTGAGGCCGGTATTCTGGAGTATTACACGGCTGGATATTGTGGGTTTTTTTTACCACCTCCCTAATTATTATCCGATCGTCCACTGCAGTGGTTTCTCTTATCCTCCCTCTGCCGTTCTTATCATTGATTATATCTATTTTTTCAAACTTTTTACGTATTTTTCGCACTGCCCCTTCACTTATTTCATATCTTCGACCAAGTTCTCTTTTTGAAATACTTATTTTTTGGTCTTTTATCATTAATTTTCTAATTTAGATTGGTATTTTCGGCATCGCGGATTTTAACGTCTTTATTCGAAGTGAGAGAAGATATAAAAGGATGAAAAGTGGAGAAACTCTGATGTTTACGGTCACTTCGCCTTGTTAAACTTCGTTGTGAGAAAATCACTTCACTGTCACTGTTGATAATATGATAACTTTGAGTGCGTACTTTTTTTGTCCATCATATAAGAGGCCACTTTTTACGCTAAAATCGTTCTCTTTCTGGTTTCTTATATTTGCAACACTGTTACAACGGCAGCGTAAAGGCAAAATAAGGGTCTTTCGTCACGACCACCTAAAGTTTCAGTTATCTATGATATTTGAAAAAAATAATGCCTTATAAGTGGACATCGATCGGTGCGTACTTTTTTTTGTCCGGTACTGTACATGCGGGATATAGACAAAGAAACTTAATGACACCAACATATCTTTCAACAGCTACAGCTAGACGCTGCCCTGATGGGCCACAAGGGCCTTTCGAAGGCCTATACTTTATAATTTATTTAAAAACATGGAAATACAAGACGTAAAAGAAGCAACTAGCAATGTTACAAAAAGCAAACGACAGCTATGATAAAAGTTTTTTAACCACTAGTTTTTAACACATATACCACCAGTTAAACTAAATGAGACGTTCTGAAGCGAAAATCACCTTAGCTGAATGTAAATGTACTTATAACGGGGAAAAATCCTTTAGACCCGCTCTCCTCTAACCTAATACAAAGTTGATGGCTGTTAGAATGAGGTTGGTAATTCGTTTTGAGAAGCTCTTTTTAGGAAATAAACGAATATAACAAACAATTTGTATGAGGCCGTCATGGCCCAGGGGCACAAGGGTGTGATTGTAACGCGACGGTTGTGGATTTGATCCCCACTTGAAGAAATGAAATATTTATCTAAATTTATATTTCCGTTTCTTCGCTCTGGTTTCAACAAAGCGCGGTGTTGAGTTCCGCCAATCCAAATTAATAACCCAAAGCCAATAAAAATTCCAAAAGTAGGGAACATAGTGTCTTAACAGTAATTTCCCTCTGCCTACCCTGCTGTGTGCGGGATACAGCGTGAAGCTGACTGACTGGCTGAACACTTAACACGCAGTATCTATGGGTAGTCAGTAGTGAACCTTAAGCGCTACAGGCTTTGAGTTGGATTCCCATTCGATTTTCTTAACTGCTAACTCTTTTTAGTAAAAGAGTTTTACTAAAAGATAAATCTATTTCTTGACTAATTTTGGTTCTCAAAATAACGGCTGTCGTTTATATTATAAAAAATGTAAGGTAATATTTCCACCCACGAGTGCAAAGCCGATATCGCGGATGATGAATACATGAGAATCTACGAAAGCCTTAGAAAATCTTACTTTTAATATGACTTACAATCCTTCTTGTATTAATAATGTGAATGAATTTGACTGTAAGGCCTTGGTGAAGCAGCACTGCGTCTCACTCTAAGAACAACGGTTGTGGGTTCGATTCCCATTCGGGGGAATGAATTATTTTATATTCTCCGCTCCGGTAACGACATAAAGTGCGGCGTTGAGTTCCGCATGAAACTCAATAGACAAAAAATTACACTATTTTTCCTCTGAATATTCTGCCAATAAATATAAAGATTCATATATTTTCATTTCCCAAATTGAAAATATACTGAACGATTGAATAAAATAATTCATTTTATCCAAAGTAATCAATATAAAATTGGAAAAAAGATTTTCGTGAAACTGGCAATGTGTTGCTTTACAATGCTAATGCTCGCTAAGCTCAGACAACATTTCATCACTGAATAGAAGCACTCAAACGTAATTATTCACCCGAGACACAAATAATCGGTTTGGATATAGCTTTATAAATATATGTAAGTTGGTTAAGATCAGTCGTGGTGCATGAGAACAAGTGTCTGACTGAAAACTAGACAGGTTGTGGGTTCGATTCCCAATTGAGGAAAAGAAAAATGTAATATTTTCACTTATTTGCTCTGGTAACGAAGAAAAGCCGGAAGTTGATTTCCACCACACACTCAATGTCCCCGGAATTCACCGGAAAGTGAGGAGTGGAATTATCTTAATATTAAAGGAGTGTCCGACAATAGGTTCCCACGTTCCTCCTGCCTATCTTACTCCTTGCTGGATGTGTCCAGCTAACTTTTTTTAAAAAAGTTAGCATGCGACATTCTTGATTTTAATTTCTTCAATATGATTAAGCAAACCTCGTTGTGAATTTCCGCTTCACAATAAACAATATCTCGAATTTGGAAAGTGGAGAACGGATTATTTCTTTCTCCGTCTGCCCTTCTATACGGGATAAAGCGTGAAGGCTAAATATTAAAAAGCGTTCGATCATATTTTTGTTCAAATAAGATTCAATCGATTCTTATATATGATGCATAAGGCTATTCATCATACCTTCAAAACGGCACGAGGCTTTGTTTGTGCGAAAATACTGAAATTATACGTAGAGGGTATAATTTCAATTTATTTCTTTTGTTTATAGTGCCTAAGTGAGTGTGCGCTACTTCGCATTTTATCGAAAAAAATAATATGATTGCTTTTTTTTTTCCATAAAATGCAAAGTAGTTAGGCAGAAGGAACCTAGTGTTAAGATACTCCGTTCTCATTAATACTTAATACCAAGACCAACTTCAAACATTCGACATCTAA
>JAKRZM010000509.1:87855-121108 GCA_036379175.1 Heliconius cydno galanthus | reverse complement strand
CGACCTAATGGTGAAAACCGCATAAAAATCCGTTGGGTGGTTTAGAAGAAGAAGAGTTAGAAAGTTCAGACAGACACGAAAATCGACTTTGTTTTATAAGATATAGGATAGGATATTGTATTTCACTAGACATATTGAGCTCGAGGAACTGTACTGTAATTGTAAAAATTGTAGAACCCTGAGACCTTACATTTACGTTACAAGTCCCACTGTTTCGAGTTCACGAGACGTATTTATATTTGCTGTAAATTAAAAAAATTCTAACTTCAGAATTAGCAATAACAAAATAAATAATTATTTGAAAAAAAAGACTACTGCAAGCTGTAAGGTACCGTACGTAGTAATGTAAGTTTCTATCGTAACAAGGTCCAGCATAAATTCTCCAAAACGCTCCACACTCATTCGATATCTCAGCATTCGAGCAAGTAATGTTCCAAAAGAGACCTATATATTCTGTGCCGCCTTGCCTTCAAATAAAAACCAATGAAAAGCTAGTTTTCATCGAGTTTCCGAGATAAGGTGATTTATGCTGCGTTTGCTTTTAACATTAGTGTTGGGAGTGCTGTTCAGACTGCTATTCAGGTTCCTTGGCCGTTACATTTCAAACCTCGTCAGTGATTTCAGTGTCTTAAGTTTTTATTTTCGAGTTATTAACCTATTTAAAGTAATATTAAATATTTTTTTATATTTTCCAAAAAGCTAGTTTCTTTCTTTAATTTGGATTTTTTTATCAGAAATTAAAAAAAATATCTTCGCTTTACTTGAGATAAGAATATCTTCGCTATACTTAACAGACCTAAAAACAAATATGGACAAAGCATGAGGTAAGGTGACTTCCCCAAAAGTCCTACTGTCGCCTTATATATATTGGAAAGCTTATATATTACAAATAAACATTTCAAGTCTTCTCAAAAGGGCATCAAATAATAAAAGTATTTACAAAGATCCCACTCAACTGGTATAAAAGCTAAACTAGCAGAAGCTTATTTATTATTCAGCGGACGAACCCGAAACACTTTATGACCATTTAGAGATGGGACTTCAGGTCCTGTGAGTTACTCCAAATAATGATAGTGCTTTTGAAGTTCCTAATTTTATTATACGAAATATATAAAGTTATATATAGGAGCAAATGTAGATAAAATTGCGTCCATGTGTCTAAAACTATCTTGTATGTAGACACTTACGTTTCCTTCCCACTTGTCGCTGAATTCAAGAAATATTAAATTTACTATCTTAATAAATATATAAATTATAAATAAATATATAAATAGATTTAATTTGCTTAAACGTGCACTCAGGAACTACTGGTTTCAATTTCAACAAAAATAATTTGCATAAAAAAAATTATAATGTGTAGTCCATTGATCGAGGTAGACAATGTTTTATTCTATTGATCGTTTGGATATAGCCCACTGCACCTGTAGTAAGAGTTGCTTAATACGCCTAGACTATGTCATAATAATTATGTTATATAAGTAAAAGCTAATATAGTACGTTTTCCGTCGCATTCCCACTTGTGGAATGAATTATTTAATATTTGTATTTTCTCGATTTGGTAACGAGGGAAAGTACGACGTTGAGTTTCATCAATGCTCCAAGAATTTTGTTAAAGAAATGACTTTTCTATTCAATTCTACATTTATGCATTTACAAAATTCAACAGACATAACGTTTAAAACGACATTATAACAACTGAACATTTGCCAAGAAAATTCTATTCATCCAAGAGTTAGATATTCCGGATATTTGCAAAATGCGAGTCTCGGTCTTATTTCAGAACGATTTCCGTAACTATAAGTTGAAGACGAACAAATAGCAATTTTGTGTCGACGCCTCGAAGTCACAATACTGTAAATGAAAAATGAAAAATAATTTTATAAAAGTATCAAATATCTATAGTTTTATCAAACTGGTAAAACATTTTTGAACAAAGGTCATTGATTGTATGCAGGATTCTATATGCTACGTGACATCCTGGAAAATAAACAACTCGCACAATCTGTACTGAAATATCAAAAATGATTTGATATCACGTAAAACATTTGCAATGAATTGAAACTTAATACTATGCATTTTTTATTGATGTTATATCTGACCGCTGGGGCAGACGTGTCTTAGAGTGAACCCAAACAAAACGCCCGGGAGGACCCTGCTAGATGGACCGTCGCCCTAAAGAGGTTGGCGGGAAGCGGATGGGTCCGAAGAGCTCAGGATCGAGTGTGGTGGCGAGAATTGGGGAAGGCCTATATCCAGCACTGGACAAAAGATGGCTGTAGATGATGATGATGATATCTGAATATTTATTGAGATGAGTAATATAAAATATATATATGCTTTTTTTATTTTGCTGATGAGGTACTAAGGTAAGGTAGGATACCGCTCATACTAGAAGGCACATAAATGAAAACTATTTTATTAATTGGGTATCCACGTAACATGAACATGAAAGTTCATTTACATTACTTTAAAAAATATTCATAATAATCTGATGATAAATAAAAAAATAATCATTTATGAGGTTTTTATTTCGTAGCATTTTATATTAATTTTAGATATGGGATCGCATCCCGTGCGGTCGCTATCGAAGAGAGAAGAGAATTACATAAGAATATAATAGGGCTATCCCCATTACATTCTTATGTAATTATCTTCTCTTTCGGTTCTGTGCGAGGACAGAGAGAATCTGAACTAAAACTAACTTAGGTTAACGACTCAACTAGTCCCAGGAACTGCTTCTAACTCCTTATTCAGCACCGCGATAGTTACCTGCAAGGCAAGCCAATGTTAAGACTTTTCTTCTATATTGGAATGGATGAATAAAATGGAATGGAAGTGGAATGAAGTTTTTTTTTTTTTTCCTTCTCCGGTAAGAAGACTAAATGCAGTTTAAAATAAATATATTACTAGTTATTTTACACTGTCATCTAACGGCCAATATTTTAAAGAGTACGTTTTGAAATAAATATAAAATTGAAATAAAGAGAATTTCTTTGAAAAAAAAATGTAAAAATGTAATTTATTTTGCATTCCTAAAAAGAATATCGTGGCAGGAATACCAATATAACGATAGACAAAAACTTTTGAAGCGCTCAATAGACTTCCTTGAAAACTGAGGAAGAATAATAAAATATTACTGTCTCATAATTTTTATTGTTTTAAGTAATTTTGTTTCAGGTTTCAGTTATAGTATGATTTTAAATATTTGAAAGTAAATCATTTACATTATATAATACTTTTCGCAAATTCCGAGGCATTGTGTGTTGAGTGGCGGACCTCAACGCCGAGAAATAAACCTATAGTCTCTCTTCACTATTACCTACTTATCGAATACTAGACTGTTAGTTGTTAAGAGAACGCGAAAGGCAATGTTGGTCTAGGCAGACTGAAGTAAGCTTTTATTTTTGTACAGGCTTACTTTAATGTGATTTTAACGACCACCACGTGCAGCCAGAAACGTCCGAACAGAATGTCAGGAATACATTTAAAATTATAACATAATATATATATAGGATACGTATTGTACTAGGGGTTCGTTTCTGGTTGCGATTGCTTTTATAATTGACTAGCGGCCCGCTCGCAGCTTCGCCTGAGTGAACTACTTTATTATTAATTTCTGTCTCCATGACTACGTCTTAGTGACGTCTATGCAAAATTTGAGACTCCTAGCATTTGTAGTAACGAAGTTTCATACAAACTTTCGACCCCAAAAACAACCCCTTAGAAGTCGAATATTGCAAATTCCCGTCTTAGCGAGCACCTACGTCCTATAAGTAACTCCTATGCAAAATTTGAGATTCCTAGCACATGTAGTTTCTGAGATTTCGTGATGAGTGAGTGACCTTTCGATTTTATATATATAGATAAGTTAAACACTAAAAAGTTTATTGAAATTTATACATGTATATATGACCCTTGCCCATGGGCACAAGCATACTCCTTATAGCATGAATTCTGGAGGCAAGAAATGTAAATATTAAATATTCTATTTCCTCGTGTGGGAATCGAACTCACAACCTGTTACGTTTAAGGTCACACAACAGTGCCACTGCGCCACTACCACCGTCTATTAAAAATATATTATTTTAAATTCCTATACATGACAATATACTACGTCAAAAACTTAACTTGCCTAAAACTGGGATGCGGCCAAAATCTCTATACAATATTCTGATGGTAAGAGCCTTTCATAGTACACGGTTCTAGTTGTAGTTGTATTTGCTCGCCGCCGTCTGTCGCTGTTGACAGAGCCGCATGTTACGGGATCGAAGCAAATAATGAATATTTGTACCAACTTAGAGGAATACTGAATGACTGTTTAGATTTTGGTATTGTATACATAATTATGTTTATACATTTTATAAACTTATAGTATATTATTTACTTATGGATATATATTATAAATAAATTATTACATTTCAGTTCATTTCACGAGGTAAAGCGCGGTGTTGAGTTCCTCCATTCACGCAATGCCTACAGAAGATGCGGAAAGTGAGGAACGGAACTATCCTAACACTTTATTCCCAGGGTCCCTCTGCCTACCCGGCTACATGCACGATACAGCTAATTTAATAATCAGGCCATCGTAGCATTGGATAGGCGTTTGACTGGAAATGAAATGGTTGGGGATTGTGGAAATTTATTATGAAACTTTTCCTGTTATGTTGAAAGAAAGAATTGAAGGAAATGTTGAAGAATTTTAAATTAAATTAAATTTCCTAATCAGGCTTTTTAAAGGCTTTTTATAAAAACAGAGCTCAAAGAAGTGTAAATCTTACAAACGTAATAAATTTTTCTGCTTACACAAGGCTTTTTTAATTAATTAGCATTCTCAGTGTAGATTTATTTTTTTATAAAGATTTTATAATCTTATAGTACCTAGTAGTAATAAGGTTATTACCATTATCACTTATTAGCGTCGTGTGGAGGAACTAACCGCCGCTTTGAAGGTTTAGGCCACCACATCCTTTCTTTTTTACTTTCATGCTGTATCACGATTTAGCGGCATAGACAGAAAGAGCCTGGGAACACAGTGTTCATACTTCCATTCTCCACGAATTCTGGGTACATTACTGGAAACTCCACGCCACGCTTTGTCTCGTTACCAGAGCGAATAAATGACAATATTAAATATTTCATTTCTTCCAGTGGAAATCGAACTCACAACCTATCGCATGTACAGTCGCACGTTTGTACTCCTGCACCACGAGAGCCTGAATAAAAATATCTTTAAGTAAAATATTCAAGATTCAAACACATATTTCATATTATAATTTGTATATTTCAAATGTACAAATACGTTTTTTCCTCTAATGCTATGTCTTTAAAGTAAAACTGGCCAATTAAATAATCTCCTTCTATCGCAATCTCAAATAATTTTGTACTTAGAGTATTTTGCTGAAAGCCAACTTAAGAGTTTCTATTATATAAAAACATACGGAAATTGATTGCGAAAATATTTTATAGTAATATATAAGTAGCAATAAAATTAGAGGTCGTAGTGGCGCAGCGGCAGAAGCGTGTGACTGTCGATGCGACGGTTGTCAGTTCGATATCCACCGCGTTGTGTTCCACCGCTCCAAGCTCAATATCTTAACATTAGTTTTCCAGGTTCCTTCATTTCCTATTTAATATATTTTTACATATTTTTAAACTTCCGGCAATATTCCGCAAATAGCAGGATGGACAGAGGGAGCCTAGTATCATAGCACTCCGTTCTCTACTTACCGTCTAATTGCATTTTGAGCGGCGAAAATAATTTATTCCCCCAAGAGGGAATCGAACTACGACGCTATACTACGACGACCTCATAAATATTTTTTTATAATACCAAATAGTCACCCGTGAATTTCAAGTATCAGGGCAAATCTTTTCAACATTCTCTCGAACTATTCCTATTAAGTGAGCAACTCTTTAATCGTGTTTTATAAGTTACAGGTACGAAACCGCGTATAGTGGGGAACGGATGGCGTAACTTTAGGTTCCTTTATTCGCTCTCCCGACCTTGCTATGTGCGGGATACAGCGTTAAGCTAAAATTAACATAGTGTTAAGATACTTTGTTCCTATTAATACACTTCCTTTCGCCACTTTCCAAATTCTGGAGGTGTTGCGTGTTAAGTCGCGAAACTCAACGTGCCCGTTTGCCTCATTACCAAGAACGAAAGAAAGCAAAATATTTCATTTCCCAAATGGGAATTGAATCTACAATTTTTACAATCCGAAGTAAGAGCATAAAAACTGTATGCACCAGCAGTTGTATAGAGGAACAGTTGTATAGAGGAACAACAGTAAAAGTTGTGAGGAGAAATTATTGTGAGGAACGCTACAATCAAGGAAGACCTCCGTGTCGAGGACATCGACGAGCACGTCCCCTCTGCCGCAACCAGGATGTACCACCAAGCTGACACCTCGGTACACTCTGACATCCAGGATATCTTTCCTTTTCAATTAACCGCTATCAATTTTATTAAAACAATTATTTTAATTATTAAAACAATTGAAAACATAATGTTTATTATAAATATTATATATATATACAAAGAAAAAAGCGATAATAATAAAATTGAAAAAATGAGCTGTCAAGAAAAATATTGCATCGGCCGGGAATCGAACCCGGGCCCGCGTGGCAGGCGAGCATTCTACCACTGAACCACCGATGCTGATTATAAACTTGACTAAAATTTTCATTTGGAAGTGTAGAGTAGGTAAGCTTTCTATAGTTATATTTTTTTAAAGTCATAAACGAATTAAAATTCAGTATACATTTGTTCATCTGATAATAGAGTGTACAAGTCCTACATATGTATGTATGGAGTATTAGTTCCGTTTAAATAAATACGTTATTTTGTTTCGCGAACAATATAAGAAATAAGAACGTGAGCGAAATTCTTCCTACTCGAATCTCTACGGTCCGTTGAAAACCATTTTATAGTTGCTCTTTTGATTCTACAAACGACTCTAATGTGTAATATATTTAAGGGTTAGTATTTCTAGAAACGACCGCAAATAACAGTGTATAGGATAGATGCAAATTGAAAATATTCTTACAAATATGCAATTCAATAAGGCGTTTACGTCCATCCGAAGCATTGTTTTAAAAAATCTTGATATTCTGTTAACGTTTCTTTTTTGTTTCATAGTTGTTCTGCATTTGTATGTATCTGTAACGAGATTTTTATTGTTTAATTTGTGCATTGTGTGCATTGCATTTGTGTTTAGTTGTGGAATTGTGGAATATTTAGATTTTTTTTCTCGGTAGTACGTTGTAACAACTAGTTTTATAAATTTAGATTACATTTTCAAGCTATATTTAAAATTAGTAGTACCTAGGTACTACTAATTTTAAAAGCTTACTTAGCCGATACTTTTTCCTTTTTTAACATTAGGTTGAGCTTTAATAAACTAAGTATGTAGTACTAATACTAAGTGAGAATTAAGTCCACTTTTTATATATATGTATCATTATTCAAATTGAGAGTAAGTATATTTGATCAAAAAACATTTATATGGTATCATCGAGCTGGTCTGATGATGGATCCAGGACCTGAATAGTAGAGCTCTTTAGAGGTTACCAATAAGCCATTACATTACAGAGTACATTCTATAGCACTTACAGCAGCTGGCGTAGAAAAGCGTGTTTTCTAGTTCATAACACAGTTCTAATATGAACCTACTAAGTACGTATCAACTCAGATGTATGCTATAAGCAAATAATCCGAAAAGATGTTTATTAATAAAAATATAAATAAACAAGGAACGAACGATAAAATTGTAAATATTGCTATTTTTCTCTTAACATTTTACACCTTCGTATATATTTTTTCTTAATTGGATTGTTGAAAAATTCGCGCGACAGTAATGCCGTTGAAAGCTGTCACGGTAGCGTTGTAATGGACGTGTGACGTGACAACTCATTTTTTTGTATTAAGTGGTTTTATATAGGAAAATTCATAATATTTATAATATTTAGACATGTTACATTTGTAGCTTTTACTTACTTATTTTTATTTAATCTTTGTCTTCTTGTTGTTATTGTCGGGTAGGTTATATTAGGATACAGCAGGAAACTGAGAAAAAAAAAGTCACTAAATCTATATGGAAAAATTGAACCTAAAACCATAATATGTGCGTTTTGATATGTACAAGAACATGACATATTTTAACATACTAATAATTTGTATAAAGAAATTTTATAAAAATAATAAAGAAAAAAATCTAATAATAAATTTACTAGCAATATTTAAATTAAAGCATAAGACATAGCTGTTAACAAATGGCGGACAAATTGCCACGTTTCAGTTGCATTCGCTCCGCAGTTCGTGTAATGATAGTCTGCGATCGTATCCTATTCATTTCCCATCTATTTAACTGAGCTTCCTCAAGTTAATTCAATAAGTGCCTTTCTCTGAGGCTTTTAATATATATATACCCTTTTCATGAAGAAGTAAATGCTTTTAGATCAATTAAAGTGCTAAAGAAATTAATTTTATTTATGGTTTTGAACAAATCAATCGAAAACTAAGTACTACTCTAATATAATAATATCACCGACAACTTATTTCTTATATAAAAAAAAGGTTTTATAAAATTCCGTAACTCTGTTTCCTACATGGGTTACTTTATACATTATTCAAGGGAGCTGTCGATATATTTTTGTAGCATAAAACGGGAATGAGCAGACGATCCATCTAATGGAAACCAGCACCTGTGCCTGGAATGTACCAAATAAAGCAAGTTCAGTACATTGTAGTATATGTAGTGAAACCTTACAAATATTGTAGACGCGAAAATTTATTATTATTCTTTTTTTTATATGTGAATGATTTTGATGAATGAAGCTGATTTAATTTTTATTTTTTCATTTTAAGAAATTTTCAACAAATCTAAAGTATTTTATTTGTATTAATGATAATATATCCTTGTGGAGTGTTCAGAAGAATGAACGGCACGTTTCTCTAGAGGGTCGTTAATCCTTCCTTTATTGCTTCACGTAACTATAGAACAGGCCAGGATATGTATTGGGAAATGGCAGGTGGGAAAAAGTGCGGTTACATTGTAAAAGCTACAACTTACGTATATTATATATAGCCAATAGTTATTCTATTTATTCAGGTTAATCTCCGGAACAACGGAACCGACCATTATAAAACTAACACTGAAAGATAGAGGGGTTGTGGAGTAACATAGGTGGTACTTTTTAATGCGACAATTTTTACAAATAAACTTCTAAATGATTACAAAATTTTTTTCTAAATATATATATTTATAGTTTAAGCGGGCGAAGACGCGCGAGGCCGTTAGTTTGAAAATAAAAGTTACACGCGGCTTATTACAGGCTGAAATAAATATAATTGTGAAANCTTAATGGTGAAGACCGCATCTAAATCCGTTGGGTGGTTTAGAAGAAGAAGAGTTAGAAACAACAGACAGACACGAAAAGCGACTTTGTTTTATAAGATATAGGATAGGATAACCAATAGAATGACGTCTGTCATTCTATTTATTCAGGTTAATCTCCGGAACAACTGAACCGACCATTATAAAACTAATACTGAAAGATAGAAGGGTTGTGGAGCAACATAGGAGCTACTTTTTAATTCGACAATTTTTGCAAAGCAAAATCAAATAAACTTCTAAAAGATTTATATTATGTGCATAAATAACAGTTTATATAATAATACTAAATTTTCTCTAATCTCTTATAGTTCAAGCGGGCGAAGCCGCGCGGGGCCACTAGTTTGAAAATAAAAATAACTCGCGGCTTATTACAGGCTGAAATAAATATAATTGTGAAACCATGCTGAATTTACGTCTCTGATGCTGCAGCGTAAGTCAAGTTGAAATAATGTCTTCATAAATTATACTCTTAGTGCTTATAAAAGTGGCGGGACTAAAAAAGACGATAACGAAATAGCGTGTATAAATCATTGACTTTATTTTTTTCTTTATTAACATTTATATACGAAATGTAATTTTTTTTCACTCCGATCCCATTTTCCACCGATTTTTGGAGGTATTGTCTGTAGACAAACAGATATTTTTTTTAATTAATTCTTTCTGTTAAGTTATTTTAAGTCACAGACAGACTTCATTTTTTAATATAATAGAAATTAATAATATAACTAGATTTTTTGTTTGCATGTCTACAATAAGGCATCGTAGATAAAAATCAAGGTCAGTTGAAAAATTTCATAGTTAAAACTTCATACTTAATATTACGTCATATACCTAATTGAAATTTATTTATATAAATAGTCTATTGTATTTTTAGCGAAGAACTTTAATATTTGTATTTTGAAGTCAAAAAGTTATCGTATATCTTTTGAAGCAAGAACCTTTTGAAGGAAGACAAAAGATTCTTTGTATTTATATTATGTTGCCAGATAATCCTTACTGTAAATCTTAAATTTATAGCCACTGCATTTCTGAAGCGAGAAATGTTTAAAATACATAAAAAGAAAACTTCTTTTAGCAAAATTCTTTCATCATTCTCCTCTGTTTCTTTAAATCTTTGCAACTGGTGGAAATAAATAGGAACTTTTTCAATTAAGTTAAGCTAGAATTGAGACACTCCGTTATCTAACTTAAACTGACCTCATAAATTATTATAAATTGTACGATCCTGAACTCGAATGATTTACTATAAACCTCTGAAGAGTTCCAATATGCAGGTCCTCGCTCCATCATCATCACATCACCAGCTCATTGATTCTATAATATTGTATGGTCACCTAATCTATGTATAATTACCAAATTTCACAAGTATACAATTATAACAAGAGGTTCAAATTCTTAGATTTTATTACATAGTTGATACAGCAAAAAATACAATAATAAAAGCATTTTAATAACAGTTTTTCTTCCTTATCTGGACCCACTTATAAAATTGAACTAATGCCAAAACCAACCGGTTAAGCCAATTATCTTTTTTTAATGGAATTCAGAAAAACTATCTCGAAATCCTTTGAAATCCATCGTTAAGGGGACAAATCAAACGTCCTTTGATCTTGTGGCATCGTCTTTTATCGCTAAAGTAAATACTCATGCGAGTTTATGTAGTATTTCACTCGCTTTGTCTATTTGAAAAGACGTGAGGCTGGTCGTAGCTCTGGGAAGCAAAAGTGCGACTATAAACGTAACAGATTGGGGGTTCTATTCCCACTCAAAGAAGTGAAATATTTAGTACTTTCATTCGCTCGCTCTGGTAATATGAGAAAGCTGAGTTGAGTTTCACTACTCAACAGAAGCTCTAAATACAAGTATATTTATTTTTATTTATACCACAGTTTCAAGTCAAAATACCTAAACGTCAACTTAACTTAACTTATACGTGAGAAGGAGTCGAGGGGTTAGAACCTTGATCCCCCTTGGTTGGCGCATATTTTTAATATACATATTTTGTATCATATATTTTCTGATTTTCCTAAGGAAAGTGCTTAACGTCATCGTTTGTCCTAATCTACATCATTTTTCTTTATATAAGCTTTTTTCGCGACAGAACCATTATCGTTATAATAATAAATTAATTTTCCATAATATTAACATCTTTTATGTTTTTTTAAGCTTTACACTGTTTTCCGCACACAATGTAGGCAAAGGGAACCTAGAGTTAAGATACTCTGTTTCTCACTTTCCGCCGAATTCTGAAGGCATTTCTGGAATAGTTTTAAAGTCGATTTTTTTTTATTTATTTTCTAACTTAAATAATAAGCGAAGGTAAACTTAGCTTGCTTTTTGCAGCTAAAGACCTTATTTCCCTAAATCGTACTTGGCAAGCGATGGCAAGCAGCTTATTTGTTCCATAGCAATATTACATTCTCTTTGAAATAAGCTCCTTTACCAAACGAAGCCTTCGAAAGGATTACAGAATATGTTCTACATGAAATATACCAAAAGGTAGTTCACAACTACTTGTTGTGGCATTTCAAAGTTATTATAGATTTCAATAATGAAATTATGATGATATTATAAAATGAAAGTTTAAATGTCTATAATTTATTTAAATTATTTAACATACAGATAGACAAAGGTATAAATAAAATGTATACACCAAAAGAAGTAACTCGAAATTATTTTTTATACTAACTGTATGAGACATAAACGTAATTATACTGCATTATATGTTGAAAAAAGAACATTACTTAAAAAAAACTAAATATTAGCCCAGTTTTAAGTAATGTCCTGAAACTTTACTAGAAATAGAATTACAGTGAGCAGAGATTGTAGGAAATTAGTTTAGAAGTAATTGTGTTCTTGTATTTGGAATACGAGCCGAGCACATGCTGGTGAAGTTTATTATGTTAGCGTTCTTTGTAGTTTGTTAATAGAGGAAGACAGCACGAGAATACTGCTGTTTGAAACTAATATACTTTTGGGGTAACTTCATTTCTGTTTTATTTAATATTAAGGCAAAGAGAATCTAGTGTCTTGACTCTCCGTTCTTCGGTTTGCGCCAGAGTTAGAGATATTACGTGTTGAGTAGTGAACCTTAATTTATCTGCTGTTTGTTCAAGGAAGAGTATAAGAAAATCTATTTTTAGGGGCATTTATAAATGTAAAAGAACCCAAAATAATGTTCTTTTTTATTTTTGTCTGTTTGTTTATCACGTTTGTGCACGCTAATCTACGAAACTGCTTACATTGCGCCAATATGGCTTTAAATTTTTGGATTCCTCTCTTTATTTTGGTGCTTATTGTTTTTTACTAGTACTACTACTTTTTGGCTAATAAGTAGAAGTTTGTGGCTATACATGTAACAAGTAGGTTGTACATGTAGGCGCTTTCCAAATTTAGGCACAAACTATTTTCATTAGGCGTATGCAATTTTTTAAAAAATAAAGTTTTGTTTTTTATAGCTACGAGTACTTTGCAAAGCTGTATTAGAAAATTTCCTACCGTTTTTATATACAACATTTTTTTGTACCTACGAACGAATTGACAATGACCAGAAAGTTTTAAAGGAAAATGACATGGCATTAAATTTTTTATATAAAACCTTGTCGGCTTATAGTTTCTATACAGAAAAATAAGAGATATTATTTTCCCGCTCAAGTTAAAAAAAGAACGGCGTTAAGTTACGTTATTCACTAGCTTCCATGGTAGTCATTCATGGAAATACATCGTTTATCTCTACCAAAAACCGTGAAGCCGTTTTATTTTTCAGTACTATTATTAAACATTTCGTCCACTTGCAACGTACGGTTTCCACGTCGGTACTGTCTCCAGGGACTCTTTATACATTTTACGTGACCAACTCTAATGATCATCTTTTAGCATTTCATCTATTTCGGGGGTTTTCCTTAAATATATATATATATATATATATATATATATAATTATTTTTGGTTTGTTGTCAAATGGATGGCATTGCGACCAAATTGAATTACAAAAATTACAAAATTACTCCACGCAAGGCAGAGAGGAGACACCTAGTGTTAAGACAGTTCGTTCCCCTCAGGTTCCCTCTGCCTGCCCTGCTGTGTGCGGGATACAGCGTGAAGCTGTGTAATATCTACTGAATCACTTGCAGAATAACTAACCAATGTAAGTAATAATAAAATTCCGCCATTAATTGTCACTTTCAAGATGCATAATAACTTAACCTCCCGCTGAAAATGTTATTTTAATAAACTTTCTTAACACTCCACTATATTGTTCTAATAAACATAGTAAATTCAAACTTTATACTTAAGTCAATAAAATTGAATATGCACTGTAAGAATTAAAATAAAAAATGTCACACTAAAGCGGTAAGTACTCATTAAAGGAAAAACTCTACCGTCCGCAAAAAAGGAAAAAAATTGTAATAGCTCGAGAACTTTTTATTTGCGTTTACTTTGAAAGTTTGCCAATGTCGTAGTCTTGTTATTAAAAGAATAATATTACAAGAATTTAAAACTGAAGAAGCTTTTTAAGAATAAAATTGAATTCATTGTTATATTTATTTCAAAAAAAGAAAACAATAATGTAAACTAATTAGAAATAATACGATATACGATAATAAAAGTTAAATCGTCATATAAAAATCGAACTCGGAATTTAGAATTATCTTATACTAGCTGCCCGCTCGCGGTTACACCCGCGTGAACTATGTTATTATTAATTTCTGTATCCATGGCTACATCCTAGTGACGTCTATGCAAAATTTGAGACTCCTAACATTTGTAGTAACGAAGTTTCATACAAACTTTCAACCTCAAAAACAACCCCTTAGAAGTCGAATATTGCAAATACCCGTCTTAGCGAGCACCTACATACGTCCTATAAATAACTCCTATGCAAAATTTGAGATTCCTAGCACATGTAGTTTCTGAGATTTCGTGATGAGTGAGTGACCTTTCGATTTTATATACCTATATAGATTAAGGAATTTTATATAATAGTGATATTGAAAATTAACTTATAAATTTTTCACGTATTTCAAAGAACCTAGTTAATAGATTTTCCCGTCTTTAACAGGTGGCCTGGTTTAAGAATTCCTGAGAATTTCCAGACAGACCGATCGATTAATCTCCAAGTTGTAAGAGATACGGAAGTTCGATTGCAACGGATTAGTTAGCTGCAGTTCCGTTATACAGATTAATTGTTTCAGCTTTGTAGGAAGCTAGATTTGTTTTATTATAATGAACGATTATATAAGATTAAAGCAAGTCGTGGTGCGGGGGCACAAAGTGACTATAAAAGTGACGGGTTGTGGGTTCAATTCCCACTCGATGACATGAAATATTTATAATTTCTACTCAAATTTCTATTTCCATTTCTTCGCTCTGCTGGTGATGCAAAGTTGCCCATCCCATCCCATCTCCCTCTGCCTGAATTCAACGCTGTGATCTGTTTCTGATGAAGCACATACTGCCCCTATGGCACGACTGGAATCTATAATTTTATGTAATTTTTATAAAATAAAACAAACACAATATAAAAAAAAAAAAAAAATCTAGGAACACGCAGTTAGTTATATTACTGGGTAAACAAAATCGAAGCATATAAATAGTTTAAATATAAGAGCACTTGAGCTTGCCGTATTCAAAATCTATCAATTAGGTTTCCCATTAACGGATTTAATGATGTTAGTGCTTCAGTTTGCTACTACGCTCTCTGAGGTATTATAATTGTGGAGCTCATCAATACAATCTATAGAGAATTGATATTTAATATATTTATGAATAATACGAGAATAAATAATCCGAGGCCAGGCGAGCCAGTCACAAGCGTGCGAGAGGTTGGGAGTTCAATTCTCTCTCGAGGAAATGCAATATTTAATATTTTTTATTTCATCGCTCTTGGTAACGAGGCAAAGCTCGGTATTGAGTTCCGCTACTTGTAATGACTCCATTCGGCGGAGAGTATAGAACGGAAGTAGTATATACATATATAACATCTCTCTCTCCCCCCCCCCCTCATCTTTACTATACTAACTCCCCCTATCATACTTTTGAAGAGTAAAACGGAAAATTCATCTTTATCCAATGCAATGGCTGCATAAAATCATTTTCCGCTTCCCAACTATTTCTTTTTTTGTAACGGACGCTACTCTGGGCCTGTTCTGAACGGCGGCGGACCAAAATTAATTTTCTCCTCTCCGGTTGAAAATCTACTACATGACATTCACGTATACAATCAAGCTTTCCAGATATCCGGATTTCCGGGTTCAAACGGAATAACTATTAATATATTTTTTTTACTTTACGCTATATCTCGAACATAGCAGGGTAGGCAAAGGGTACCTGAAAAACAAATGATTATTAATGAAAGTTTCCACGAGCGATAATCGAACCCTCAACCATCGCGTTTAAAGTCGCACTGCCTCTGTGCCACGACGGCCTAAACTGTTTATCTTAGATTATAATAAATTTTCTCTATATTCCAAAAATATAACAAAATATAGATAAATTTTTCTATGAATTTCAAATATAATATATATTTGAATTTACATTTCATTGCATCAGTGTAAACCTTATTGCATTTCTTGCTACTTTGGTGACATCGCAGTGTTATCTCTGAAGAGATCGCGATCCCACTGCACATAAACAAACTGATATACTGACAGTCTAAGATAAACTAAATGTATCTAGATTCTAGAGCGTATTAAGCTTAGTTCGTTCTTGCATTTAATCGATTTTATTATTGCTAGGCTCACTGAGGATATATTAAATGCATTTGTTTTAGTATGAAATTCAATTATTGATTTGTTTTAATTTTCTTAGTTAATAGAATTGAGAATAAGATAAATTCAAAATTCAAATTCAAAATATTCTTTATTCAAATAGGCAATTATTATAAGCACTTTTGAATCGTCGAATGAACATATGAACAAAAAGCTACCACCGGTTCGGAAGGCAGTTCTGCTGAGAAGAGCCGAGAAACTCAACAGTTGCTCTTTTCAAAATCAATGGTACAATCTATTACATTTGCTGGCAGCTATCCTGCTTTACATTCAATAGACATTAATTCCATACATGCATATCCTCTATATATAATATATAGCTTTGAATATATGTATACGCCATGATGCCAGTCGTGGTACAGTGGCACAAGTGTACGACTGTAAACGTTACAAGTGGTGGGTTCTACTCCCACTCAAGGAAATTAAATATTTAATACTTTTATTTTCTCGCTTTGCTAACGAGCGTGACAGGGGGTTGCTCCAATCAACACGCAATGCCACCAGAATTCGGCAGAAAGTGGAGAACGGAGTGACTTGACACGAGGTTCCCTCTACCTATCCTGCTCTATGCTGGATACAGCGTGAAGCTGATTTTTTTTTAATGTAAAACTTTCATAAGCAATACTTATTGTATTACACTTGAGCTAAATCCATTCCAATATCTATTTATTACGTTTCCTTTTGAACGGAGCTAATGATGTTAGTGCTTCAGTTTGCTGCTTTGCTCTCGGAGGTATTATAATTGTGAAGTCCATCAATATAATCCATAGGGAATAGATATAATTACTTGGTTTATTTATATTTCGTTGTTTGTTCCTTTGAGGCCGTCATGGCGCAAGGGCTCAAGGGACGCGATGGTTGTGGATTCGATCCCGAAACGGGGGAATTAGTTATTATTTATTAATATTCAAATTTTTTCGCTCTATCACCAAGACCCGGTATTGAGTAGGCTCAAGCCAGATCAGGTAGGTAGGCTTTAATTTTTACTTGTGTCTGTATGTCATATCATATTACAATATAATGAAAGCTTTTTTCTTAATTTATATTGAAATTTCAATTTAGTGTCACAATATTTCTTTTTAGGATTCATTCAACCGTCCACTCTATTGCTTTTCAGTACAAATTGTTCCAGGTTTTTGGTCCGTCCGTTGTTTCATAAGCGTGAGTTATCCCTCAAAGGCATACCGGCGGACCTCGTTATTGCAGCGATTGTGAAAAATAATCAAAATGTGCACGTTTAAAAACGTTTAATGAAAACTCTTATGCAGAGTCGAAGCGGCTGCACTCATATTACGGGAGCAGCCTGTAGGCCAAAAAATTAAATTTTTCAAACCCATACCTAAAAAAATAAGCAAGATTCCTCAACAGTTTAGACGAAATATTTGCGAAATTCTTGCGAAAATTTTGGAAAATATCAGAATTTGGAGAAATAGGGACCGAAAGTAACTTAACTTAGAGGAAGGGAGTGTCTTAACGCTAAAAAATAAATAATTATATTATAATTTCCTATATTTATAATTAAGAAAAAACATAAATTTCTTCTTCCATTTCCCGAACGAAAACCAGGCGTAATTAACAATTTTTATTTATTTTCTTGTGAATTCAAATATTAACTCAAATTACCGTCACTTAAAAGTTAAGTCCTAGTTAAAGTTTCTGAGACGCTTGAAAGCACAAACAGTCGTCAGCTTTAATTTAATACCTACCTTAATAATTTACTAAAACATTTTTCTTTTATTTATTTTTTCATTTACTTCAGGCATTTTCTGGATTATGATATTTTTATTGAGTAATTCTGTTTTTCTGTGTGGAAAAGTATGGCGTAACTTATCGCTGCGCTTGGGGAGGGGAGACTGTAAATACGCAAGTTTGTGGATTGATTTCCACCTGAGGAAATTAAATATTTAATACTTTTATTCAAATTAAGAATGTAGTAAGTGTTTTATTCGTAACGCAGTGTGTTAACACTAGCTTGAAGCATATTTCCATGCCTTTGCTCGCCAAAACGAATATAATAAAATAGCCATAATCCTATTATTCACATGGAAAAATCACCAACGGAAAACTAGTCTGCAATAAAATTCTCTTTCTCATATCGGTCGCTTACAAAATAATATCGAAACGAGGACTACTCGTTGTCTAAAGCAATATTTGAATGGACGTCTAAAGCGATATGAATAAAAACATTTTGATATATTGAAAACTAGGATCATGTTTATAGAGTTCGTCCAATACATACGAGTAATTCGATTATGTCTGCTTGGAAGGTGGAAAATGGGAATCTTGTAATGCATTATTATTTTGTTTTAAGCATTGATATTTTTATTTACGTTCTAAATATTTGGATTTTTTTTACAGTTTTTAAATAAATCTGGTCAAGTGCGAGTCAGATTCTTTTTATACAAACTTAAGTTTGTGGGCATATGGCATATGCACTCATTCTGTACGAAATGAACTATAGATATAATTTTGTAATATTTTTTTATGAATTACGCATAAATTTTCTTCTTGACAGATGGACAACAAAGTAATCCTATAAGGGTAATGTTTTTAGGTACGGAATCTTAAACATATGAATACTACTACTTTGAGGCCATCGTGGCGTTGTGGAACAGCGTCTGTAAAGTTGCCATATTGTCGAAGTTAAAAAATATTTAGATTTTTTATTTTTTTTATTTTTACAGGTGGCTTAATCGTGACTATTCTTAAATCTTAGTCATAATTCAAGATTATAAAATTTTTTTCTAGTTGTTTATTTACTGGGGCTTTTTAATCATTACAAAAACATTTAACAAACGTTAAATAGCTCTAAGTATAAAAAGTAATATAACAAAACGGAATAACGAACGGTTATTCACAAAATGTAAATTTCTGATGCTATTTAGAACGTAAATAGAATGTTATATCGGGAAAAGCTAGACATGACATGTATTGGAAATTGCTGTGCTGAAAACTAAGCGTTTCATTGTGCATTTTCTTCTCTGTTTTAAGTTTTTACATTTATAATTTGTTTTAGGAAAAATAAGAAAGAATTATTAATGTAAAAGCTATTTTTACCCTTGTTTTTTCAGCATCACGCTTTATCCCGCACACAGCAGGATAGGCAGAGGAAACCTAGCGTTAACATACTACGTTCCCCTTTTTTCGCAGAATTCTGGAGGCATTACGTGTTGAGTGGTGTAACTCAACGGCACGCTTTGCCTCAATAGAGCGAAGAAATTAAAATGCAAATTTAAATAACTATTACATTTCCTCGAGTGGGTACCAAACCTAACAACCTATATGATCGGGTTACAGCGTAAAGCTAAAAAAAGTAAAATTATTAGTATTAATATATAATAATAACTAACAAGACAAATTACTCTTAACCCCACCTGAAATTCGACCACTAAACCTAAAGAACAACCAGCCTCAACAAAAAATAACAATACCAAAGCCAATATAAAACAATAGAGATAAAGTTAAAAACGTAATAGCTCAGCGTGACGCGTGATCACCCAGCAGTCCAGCACTAACAGATGTCACTACGTTACGGTAAACATTCCCTTTGTACTGACACCGTTTGAAATGGCAAAGACAAATAGAATGTAGATGTGGCTTCTGGCTTTAACGATTGTACTCTGGAAATTAAGCTGAAAATGCTATAATCACACTACAGCTTATAGTAGCCTATTGTAGGTTAACTAAGTGGTTTAACTAATTAAGCGTCTAGAAACGTGATGGTTGTCGATTCGATTCCTTGGAGAAATGATTATCCTATCTAACTAATATTATAAATGTGAAAAGACTTGATGGATGTTTTTTCTGCTTTCACGCCTACTACTGAACGGTTCTAGACAAAATGTAACAGTAATATAGCTTATACATCTTTTTGTAGGTTTGGTAAAATACAAATGGTAAAATATACGAGTACATATCGTAAATACGACGAATAATTTATTTCACGAAAAAGCAAATATTAACGACGAAATCAAATTTTGTCAACAATGAAATTTGTTTATCAGAATTTTAATGAATATTTAATAAGAAATACATATTGGNTTTTTTTTATTTTTACAGGTGGCTTAATCGTGACTATTCTTAAATCTTAGTCATAATTCAAGATTATAAAAAAAAATTCTAGTTGTTTATTTACTGGGGCTTTTTAATCATTACAAAAATATTTAAGAAACGTTAAATAGCTCTAAGTATAAAAAGTAATATCACAATACGGAACAACGAACGGTTATTCATAAAATGTAAATTTCTGATGCTATTTAGAATGTAAATAGAATGTTATATCGGGAAAAGCTAGACATGACATGTATTGGAAATTCCTGTGCTGAAAACTAATTCATTGTGCATTTTCTTCTCTGTTTTACTTTTTACATTTATAATTCGTTCTAGGAAAAATAAGACAGAATTATTAGCAAGGTAGTACGTAGTCCGTTCCCCTTTTTTCGCCGAATTCTGGAAGCATTACGTGTTGAGTGGCGGAACTAAACCGCGTTTTGCCTCGACAGCAAAGCGAAGAAATGGTAATACAAATTTTAATAAATATTACATTTCCTCGAGTGTGTATCAAAGTAAAAATTATTAGTTATTTATCAGTATCAATTAATATTATTATATATATAATATTAATTGATACTGATAAATAACTAATAATTTTAGCTATAAATAGCGGTAAATTACTTATTAGTAACAAGACAAAGACAAAACTCTAAACCCCACCTTAAATTAGAATTCATATCTAAGCCTAATGTTAACCACTAAACCTAAAGAACAACCAGCCACAACAAAAATAAAACAACAACAACAAAGATATAAAACAATAGAAATAAAGTTAAAAATGAAATAGCTGAGCGTGACGGTCACCCAGCAGTCCAGCACTAACAGATGTCTCTACGTTACAGTAAACATTCCCTTTGTACTGACACCGTTTGAAATGGCAAAGACAAATAGAATGTAGATGTGGCTTCTGGCTTTACCGCTTGTACTCTGGAAATTAAGCTGAAAATGCTATAATCAAGGATCTACAGCTTATAGTAGGCTATTGTGCAACTACTGGTACTGCTCCTAATAAACGATGGTTCAGTTTAACTAATTAAGCGTCTAGAAGCGTGATGGTTGTCGATTCGATTCTTTGGAGGAATGATTATTCTATCTAACTAATATTATAAATGTGAAAAAACTTGATGGATGTTTTTTCTGCTTTCTGCTTTCACGCCTACTGAACGGTTCTAGACAAAATGTAACAGTAATATAGCTTATACATCTTTTTGTAGGTTTGGTAAAATACAAATGGTAAAATATACGAGTACATATCGTAAATACGACGAATAATTTATTTCACGAAAAAGCAAATATTAACGACGAAATCAAATTTTGTCAACAATGAAATTTGTTTATCAGAATTTTAATGAATATTTAATAAGAAATACATATTGGCAATCAACAGTCAACGTTTTTGTGAAGACAATAAATCATTTATTTATCGTAGAGTTTGGACCAAATCGGCCTTATATTTTTGCATAGTATAAATATAGCCTTTTTTATATTGGTTATTTTAAGTTAAAAGTAAAAATATCTATACGAAACCAAGACAAGCTGGTTTTCTAAAAAAATCACTTAAAAAACATTTTTAAATATGGTTTGTTAGTTTGGACGATTTCTTAAAGGAATTCGAATCCCACTAAGCTATTTTTTTATACATCTTTCTTAAATCTATATATATTTTATATAATCTAATAAATCTCACAATATTTTTATAGTCACAATAATAAATCGCGTACGTTGTGGGACGTTACAGATCGTGCAAAGTGGAGTCAGTTAAGCAGGAAGGCAGACGCTGGCAACATACGCCGGGATTAATGCCAGGAGGAAGAGAAGAAGAATCATAAATATAAAATACTAATATAATCATGAATGAAAATGAAAACGTTACCCAAAAACAAAATATAATATGACACCAAAAATAATATTTTCACCATTTTCTCTTTACTATACTCTTGGGAGCCGTCAACGTCAGCACATGACGGTCAAATGTAGTGCATTTTTATTTATGTATCGAAATTTCTGTATCCATCCCCTCCACACTGAACAGTCGTACCCGAACTGTTATAGCTTTTATAGTGAATAGATAAAATATTAGTTATGGCTTTATTGGATAGTTCAATTAACGTAAACTTTTTTTGTGTAATTTAGGGAAGTTCGTAGTTGTGGGTTCAATCCTCACTCGAGGAAGTGAAATATTTATTTGCGTTTATATTTCCATTTCTTCGCTCTGGTGTCGAGGCAATGCGCGGCGTTGAGTTCTGCCACTCAACACGAAATGCCTCCAGAATTCGGCAGAAACTAGGGAAGGGACTGTCTTAACCCTAGGTTCCCTCTGCCTACCCTACTGTGTGCGGGATAGTTTTAATAATATCTAAGTAATAAAATAAGTATTAATAAAACAATACAATAATATATTATAAATATTAATTAGTTGTAAAAATAACCGAAATTCATTAATTAATTCATATTTACCGCACGATAACGTCCACAATTTAATTCATTAAGTTTAAAACATTTTCTGAACAATATAAAGGCTCCGATGAGGTCTCAACCGAGTGACCCTCGATATCTTCACCAGATAAAAGATTGCTCCATCGATAGAAATGAATGAAATAAGCGGAAATTGTTGGAAAATTCTCCAAGCTAGCTTTATTTGAACTGCACTTATAGCTGAAATGTTCTTCAATTGATTCTATTTTGTAGTGGTTATTTTGTATTTGATTGGTTTTTATTGATATTGTAAGTAGACGCCGTCGTGGCGTAGCGGTACAGCGTGTGAGTTGATGGTTTTGGGTTCGATTAATACCCGAGATAATGAAAATATACATATTTTTTTTTAAAATTAATTTATAAAATAATTAATTTCAAATGTCAACGTATAAATGAAATAACGCTGCGATAATTCCCCAAAGGCAAGGAATGTGAGGCTAATAATAATTTAGAAGGATTTACGTAAGGGCGCCGGGTGACACCTGTGACTCACATCACCTACATATGTTGCTTATGTCGTTTAAGGTGTTTTAATTGTTTCTATAGACGTACATATATATGGTGGAGAAACACTAATTTGTCTTCTTGTCTTGACACTTTGGAAGACTAAAAATACACTTTTCAACAACAATTAAAGCTCTCTTATTCACGTCTCTGTAAAGCTCTCTTATTCACGTCCTAGTTCTATGACCAAACTAGCTCGATGATGATATATTATTATATTGTCATCTAAGCCAAGTATAAGCCATGTTTCACGACACAATTATTTTCAGTGTGTTAAATTCAGTTTCTTAAATTAGGCAGGCAGAGCTAGTGTTAATACACTCCGTTCCCCATTTACCGCCAAATTCTGGAGGCATTGCATGTTATTGGCGGAACTTAACGCCGCGCTTTACCTGGACACCAAGGCGAAGAAATGAAAATATTAAATATTACATTTCCTCAAGTGGAAATCGATACTTATTTACGAAGTGAAGTAAATATCATAAACCTTTTGACAGACAGATAAACACACAAAATTAAGTTAATACTAGAATTAAGGCCCACTAAGATACGACCCGAAATGAAATTAGTTTATTAATAGTCCGATTTATATCATTCAATTTGTGAAAGCTTTGATTGAAACTTGAAAGAGATTTGAAAAGATAGCAGATAGAGATTGTGAGTCGATTGCGTGGTCCACTCTATTAAATGATTGTTGGGATAGGCCTATTCGCAGTAATTTAAATTTAATTAATTTATATGTAGTACGTATGTATATATTAAACTAGCTTTTATATACCCACTGTTTCGCAATAAAATTAAATGATTAAGAAAGAAAAGTAAATGATTAATTATTTTTTTTAACTTCACAATGTATCCCTCATGTAGCAGGGTAGGCACAGCCATCACAAATACTTGGCCCGTGTCCTTTTTTTATCTTATTATTATATCCAATTACCTTTCATATTAATAATTTATTTTTTAATTTATTAATTTATTAAAAAAAAATTTCGCGATGACAACGTCAAAACAAATATTAAGCCTTACAACTCTTTAAGTGACAAACTTAGATAAGATAATTTAAACTCTTGGATTGTATCGCTTTTTTATTTTTCAAAAACTTTTGTAATTAAGAAGTTTAAGAAGAAAAATATGAATCACGAGAAACGAAAGCACATCAATCTTATTTTCAACTCGGTCGTCTCGGCTTTAACTTTAAAAACGCCAACACAGCTAAATATTTATCAATAATTTCTAAAACAAAAAAATCCTAGTCAAAGCGTGGTGCTAAAGATCATCACTCAACACGAGAAATCGCGAGTTTGGGTGAAAAGTAAAGAATGGAATATCTGAACACTGATTTCTCTCTGTCTACCATGCCAGAGATCATTTTCAGTGATTTTAACAATAAAATTATCAACGATCACCGAGTTCATGATTCCCATGCTCACCTAGAATTTGTATGATACGCATTTTATCCTAATATTCGGAAGTTGAAGAGTTTGGTTTACTTAAATGTACTATTCTCAGGAACTACTAGTTTAAATTGAAAAAATAATTTTAATCTTGTCATATACACATCCCATTTATCGAGGAAGGCTGTACAGTTCTGCCATTCAACACGCAACATCTAGAGAATTCGACGGAAAATGGGGAACGGAACTGTCTTAATGGGGACAGAGAGTGCTAACAATAAATTCCCAGGTTCCCTCTACCTACCCTGCTTTGCACGACATATAGCGTGAAACTGAAAAAAAAGATAGAATAAAAACTATAACATACTTTTCTTTAATAGTAAAAAGAAAAAACTGCCGAATATTCTTTTATTGAAATTGTGCAAATCGCCGAAACGAGATTCATTAGTCGTTGGTAGGATTTCCGATCAAACACTTGCGCTCTGTTGAGCATTGGGAGGCAAAAGAAGTTTTATTCTTCACACTATCATTGTCTGTCAGAATGTAAAAATGATTGAATGCTTTTAAAATATTAAATTATTTTTTCTTTTATTATACTTATAGGAATCTTGTGGCGTAATAATCATTATGCTATTATACTTTATATTATAATAATTTGATTGCTTATTAAAAACTAGCTGCCCCCGCACGGCTTCGCCCGCTTAAACTATACAAATGTTTTGTTAATATTATTTAAGTGTATTTAGTAAAATTGGCTAATTATCTAAGTATGGATATGTGTACTGTTACACACTTAATAAATCTCAGCTCAGCTTCACGCTGTATCCCGCACGCAGCAGGTTAGGCAGAGCAGACCTAGTATTAACACATTCTGTTTGTTGTTGAAACTTCCGTTTTCCGATTAAATGAAAAATTTAAATATAAACATTCTCCGAATAAAGATTAAACTCACAACTTAATAATTAATAATTAAACTTAATAATTATTAATAAAAATTGTAATTATAAATCTAAATATGAATCATAACTAGCACTCTGTAAAGACTAGGTGTGTTCTAATCCCGCGGGACCCATTAATCAACAGGCGAAATGTCAACAGTGCTGATGTTGGATATAATTTATTAGCATAATTTTAGTTATTTCAGATAAGGATATACCTACTTTACTATAAATGTTTAGGTTTGCTTTAATAAATGAAATATTTATAAGATTGATAAAGAAATTAATCATTATTTTTTTTAATTTCTCCGCATAGCAGGGTGAGTGGAGCCAGGCTAGTGCTATTTACGAGTATAACACTCCGTTCGGAGTGGCGGTGCTCTACGTGATTGACGTGACATAATGTAAAACCTTCCTCAATAATTCGATTATTAGGCACAAAAAGATATTTAAAAATATATATATATTAAAAAATAAATAAAAAAATATTTAGTACTGTAAGTAAGCATTGAATTTATATATGTACAATACAAAAAATGAAAGTCAAATGATTCAAACACTTTGGATATTGAATTTGGGAATCCGATTTGTATTGAATAAAACCACGCTCACGTGACTGAGCTGGTTGCTTCATTTATTATTCCGAAGAAACCTCCAGCTCTGGTAACGAAGTGATTCGGGAAAACTCAAAAAGAACTAAAGGAAAATGCTTTTACAGGTCCGTTTTTAGACTTACTTTAGTATTAAGGTCAAATAAGATGTATGTAAGTGTATGGACCTGGACCAGTCGTTTTAATGGGAATGTTTTAGTTTTGGGTCGTGCGTAGTGAGGATCACTAGGGAATTTTGTCTTTTCCATAAAAAAAATAAATTAACAATTATACTTAATAAAATGAAAGTTAAAAATATTGGTTAAATTCTAATCCAAAACCCGTTTTAAAATGAAAATACCAATCACCCCTTTTTTTTTATAAAAAAAACTCAAAGCAAATTAAAAAGCAATGATAGGTTTTTTTTAACGCTATATCATACTCGTATATTGAAATGAAAATGTAAATAAAGGAAAATATAAAATAATTCATTTCTTCGAGTGGTAATCGAACCCACACCCATCCTGCGCCACGACTGGCCTCAATAATAATTTAATATTTTATATAATAATACATTTACACTTACATACATACATTTCAGCCACACTCATCCTCCCGCTACGTATTCACGACGCGAGCCATGTCCCAGTTCTTTTGACAAATTAATGTTTTCTCTTACAAGTTACGAGTTGCGAACAACGTTGACTATAATATTTCAACTTGAAGTCAAACTTCGTTAAAATTATGAGATATGCATTGTTATTATTATATGTAACTTTATTTAAAGTGTAAATAGTAACTTATATATAACTTAATTTATTTTATTACTTTTCTTTTTAAAAGCAAAAATATTCGTTTCGGATATTTCAATTCGTTTCATTTATTACTTATTTCATTTCATACGAAGTGATGAGATTATTTAAAATATTTTTTTTCTCGGTATAAATGGCTGAAAAGCAGAAAATGAAGATTTTCTTATTTCATGTTTTTTTTTCATCTACACGCTTTACTCTTCATTTAAAAAAGTAGGCGGAGAAAACCTGGGGCTGTCAATGTTAATAACAACAGGTTTTCAATATTGATAACACCAGCAATACCTTCACATTCCAACCGAATTCGAGGCGAGATTACCAGAGAGGAGGGCATCGAATCCAGAATTGTCCCGTTAACGAACTATTTCCGACTGAGCCACGACGGATTTTTAAATATTATTATAGAAACAAAACCTTTTCCATGATGCTCAGTAATATTAATCAACCAAATTGGGACTTGAATATCTAAATATCAACATCAATCTATTAAGACGGGTACCTATTACCTATATACCTAAGTATTAGAGCCTTTCATTAGGACATCTTTCATTAGCATATCGATCGTTATTTATCAACTACTTACGTCAAACTGTCTAATACGACGACAACTTATTTATATACTAAGCTTAGCGAAATTAGTATATAATAATTAACAGAAATTAATTACAAATTACATTATCTATCTATCTATATATATAAAATCGAAAGGTCACTCACTCATCACGAAATCTCAGAAACTACATGTGCTAGAAATCTCAAATTTTGCATAGGAGTTACTTATAGGACGTAGGTGCTCGCTAAGACGGGAATTTGCAATATTCGATTTCTAAGGGGTTGTTTTTGGGGTCGAAAGTTTGTATGAAACTTCGTTACTACAAATGCTAGGAGTCTCAAATTTTGCATAGACGTCACTAGGACGTAGTCATGGAACTGTTTCAATTATCTGGCAGATGTGGGCTATAGCCTGTTGACGCCTATTTATCTTGTTGTGTTGCTGGACATAGGCCTCTGCAAAGGAGCTCTACGATGTTCGATCCTGTGCCTCCAGCATTTAGCGACTTCCTGATACCTTGATCAGATCCATGGCCATCGGTTCTCCTCACTATGTCTCCCATCCACTTTCCTACGGATATATGTAATTATTACTTTGAAGTTGTAAGCCCATCCATTGAGGGCTTGTTTATCAATATAACGGTCTGAGATAGTATAATATAGTAATTTTATTAAAAGAAATATTCATCTTATTAATGCTAGATCTTATTTCAATTTTCTAAGTTTGTCTCAATAAATTAGTTGCAAGTATTTACAAAATGCGATTACCGGACCTCTGGGATCCATCTAATGACACCTCGCGGTTTGAACGGTTGGTAAAATGAAACAGAATACCCAGCCATAATGGCCGTTCTGAATATTAAAGTTTAAACCGGTACACGAAGCAAATGCTAATTTATAATATATTAAATAATTTACTATTTTTTAGGGTTTCGTACCTTCTATGCAAAAAAGGAACACTAATAAGATTACTTTGTTGTCCGTCCGTCTGTCTGCCTGTCTGTCTGTCAAGAGCCTTTATCTCAGGAACGCATCCACATATCTTGAAATGAATTGAAACCACGGTCCCTACATTTTCTGAAAAAATCGTATTTCTACATTCACTTAAAAAAAGATGGCCCCTTGTATCGTAGAAAACGCGTATTTCGACAGTATAAAGGCAATGAAAATTAATAGGGTACTTCGGGTTGCCCTAGAATTATGAATTGTCCAGATTTTTGTCATCACTCATCTCAAATCTCTCTGAATCTTTAAGAAAAAAAGAGTTTTCATCATCAGACATCATGCTTACAGTCAGACGTTACCAGCTTCCCTTCACTACACTTCCTGTATTCACTAATGACGATTCAAAGGATTTTCTTTATATAAATTATTATTATTTCACATTCTGTTATAGTTCAAAGTAACGTCAAAAGCTTAACAAAGTTACTGCATACGTACAAACACAAGATAACTCAGAAACGAGGCACGTGCTACCAGCCGTCGTAGCCGTCGTCGTTAATGTAATTGCCGGACCGACACCGAGCTGGGTTTAACTGCTAGCAACTTTGACATTTTCCTCAAATGAGATATTCCTTCTCTAGTAGATAATATTGGTTAAATCTTGAAAATTATATGAAAATTGTCTAACACACGTCTCGCGGTCTATATTAAAAGTACGAAGGAAAAACTTCTATTCATCTATTTATTTTGTTTTATTTTTAAATATGACTTTCTAAGAAGCTTCCATTTATGGAGAAAACAGACTGATGATGAAGGTTGATTGTATCCTGCTGTGTGCGGGATAGTTTTAATAGTATCTAAGTATTAAAATTAAGTATTAATAATAACTATAAATATTAAGTAGTTGTAATAATAATAAAAAACAATTTAGAGGAAATTCATTAATTAATTCATATTTACCGCACGATAGCGTCCACAATTTAATTCATTAAGTTTAAATCAATTTCTAAACAATATAAAGGTTCCGATGAGGTCTCAACCGAGTGACCCTCGATATCTTCACCAGATAAAAGATTGCTCCATCGATAGAAATGAATGAAATAAGCGGAAATTGTTGGAAAATTCTCCAAGGCTAAGAAGCCTCCATTTATGGAGAAAACAGACTGATGATGAATAATGATTGTTTAGCTTCACAGTTCATCCTGCATACAGTAGTATACAAAGATAACCTAGTAAGACGACACTCAGCTCCAGACGCACATCTTTAATTATAATTTATAGCAAAAAATTAAAAATAAATTTTAAATAAAATAAAATTAATTAAATGTGCCATAATGAAGCAATGAGAAAAGAAAAATTAAATAGTTTACGTCCTAGTATTTATGATAATATGAACTGAAGTTAATCGTTAATTAAGATCATGCAGCGAAATAAATATACAAATTATAATTAGTATAACGAGATCGTGGTTATAAAAGAGCCGAAACTGCATCCGACATCTGGCGTGAAATCACCGATTATGGGGATTGCCTGGGATTGCCCACGTAAATGCTTTTGGGTAACGACAGCATAATATTAATCAAATGTTGAGAGCCAAAGTAGATTGGACTTCATCATCATTCGATCTTGCTGCTTAAAATTCTGTATTATTCAGATGTGTTAAATGTATATAATTGGGGGAGATATCTATAATGTAATCGAATAAGAATCGCACTCACAACCTCATGCCGATGCGTTACGACTGGCCTCAATACTAACGTTTACGTAATTATGTTTTTAATTTGAAATAAATATAACAATGAATTTAGTATTATTCTCAAAAAGTTTCTTCAGTTTTATATTCTTGTAATATTATTCTTTTAATAACAAGACTACGACATTGGCTAACTTTCAAAGTAAACGCAAATAAAAAGTTCTCGAGCTTTTACAATTTGTTTTCCTTTTTTGCGGACGGTAGAGTTTTTCCTTTAATGAGTACTTACCGCTTAAATGTGACATTTTTTATTTTAATTCTCACAGTGCGTTTTCAACTTTATTGACTAAATTATAAAGTTCAAATTTACTTTATCATTAGAATATGATAGTAGTGTTAAGAAAAAATATTAAAATAACAGTTTCAGAGGGAGGTTCCGATATTACGCATCTTGTAATGGGCAATCAATGGCAAAATTTTATTATTACTTACACTGGTAGCTATCCTGCATGAGATTCTATTTAATTATTAATTTGATTAATTCCATACAATATTCTCCGCTAAATATTCCTGATTGATTGATTTCTCGATATATGGCGTTTCGAGCGTGCCAATTGAGCACAATTCATTTCGCCAATGTCACGTTGTATGGAAAACACACGAAGGAAATTGACCGGTAATAAAAAAGATACACAATTATAGAATACATGTAAAAAAAGAGATCCAGTGTAAGTACAGCCTTCACCTAAAACAAAACAAACACAAATTTACAATATAAACACAACACATTAGATTAGTAATAAATTATATTTTACATGGGTGTTAATTTAAAGTTCTAAATATTCCTAATCTGACGTTTAATATTCCTTAATATTCCTAATCTGAATTTTCAATTACTTAGAATTTCTGTAGAGTCAAACTTACATATTATAGAATAACCTTGTAACTCAACTTGGCCACAATAGCATCCATTTGATAACAAACCAAAAATAATAATATTTACTCCAAAATTCGACGTAAACTGGGGAACGGAAGTGTCTTAACTCTACTACTCTCTCTTACAGCGATAAGCGGCGTGAAACTAAAAAAAAAATAATTATGAATTTTAATAAATACATGATAATGAACTAATTGACACGAAGACAAATATTATGTAAGAAAACCGTATATTAGTTCAGTCTTGAGTCAACTTCTCTTACAATATCCACGTAGCATGCTCCTCATTAAGTAGTTTCTCGACTCCTTCTCACGTATAAGTTTGACGTTAAGGTATTTTGACTTCAGAAACTGTGGAATAAATTATCTTAAATACACTTGTATTTGAAGTTAGTTGTTTTTGTAAACGCTAAAATTATCTGTTAGATTTCCGTTTGATTTATCCAACCAGGAATTTGCAATGATTTCGGGACAATTTTTTGGAATTCCATAAAAACAAGCTTTTATTAGGTCGAACTATAACAAACTACGTAATAAAATCTTAATTTAAACCACTTGCTATAATTGTATCCTAATAAAACTTGGCAGTTATACGTAGTTTATAACGTGCTGGTGTGATGATGGAGCCAAGACCTGAATATTGGAACTCTCAGAAGTTGTTAGTAATCCATTAGAATTTAGGCCCATACAATTTACAGCATCGAGTACATTCATACCTTTCACCTATAGCAGTCGTATAACTTAGTGTAGAAAAAAATATTTTTTGTTTTTTTTAAACTATATTTTTTGTTATTGTTCACAAAAAATAATTGCAACATTTAAAAAAACTAACGTATAAATTGATTATTTGAATGAGTCGACGCACTTTGACAGCAAATATGATTGTTGTGAGAGAATAAACTATTTTCATATTTCTACTTCAGTAAAATGAAGCATGGCGTTCCGCCATCTAACACTTAATGAATCGAATTCAGCTTGAGTTGAACAAAGGAGTCTCTCGATATTAGCTTCACTGAAAAAAGTCCTATTTATTTCCACCAGTAGAAAAGATTTAAGGAAACAGAGGAGAATGATGAAGGAATTTTACTAAAAGTATTTTTCTTTTCATGCATTTTTAAACATTTCTCGCTTCAGAAATAAATTTAAAACTTACTGTAAGAATTATCTGGCAACATAAAACACGAAATATCTTCAAAATAAGATGGAAACTAGAGAATGTCTCTCTTATCTATATTTACTCTGTCTTCCCCGCTATACGAAATGCTGCAAATAAAAAAAAACAAATTAACACCTAAAACTATTATTTCACCATAAATTACAATATAACTACTTTATTCATATGAGTACGAGTACAAAACTTCGAAATAAAATTTCCACTAACAAGATGTTTATTAACAAAGTACTTTATAAGTTCTCGAGAATGCACGTTCACATGTGGAAGAAACTTCAAGAAATGCCAACTTTTCTTCAATGTGAGCTTTATTCTATACTATTCTTGATATAATATAACCACGTCCACTCCTAATGTTGATTTTGTATGTAAATTAAACTAGAAGAAAATGTAAAACAAACTTTTAATTATGACACTTTCTTTTTTTGCTTCACGCTGTATCCCGCGTATAATAAGGTAGACAGAGGGAAACTGGGGATTCTGGAGGTATTGTGTATTCCGTGGCAAAGCGTTACCAGAGCCAGAAAATAAAAATATTACATATTTAATTTCCTCGAGTGGGAATCGAACCCACGACTATATACATATATTAATGTATACTTTAATACTAAAATTGACCATAAAACCTATACAAATTACATTATAAACTTGCACAAATATATATAAAGGGTTATATATTACTATAAGATCGCTTAGAGAATAGTTTAATCAGTGTAAATTGAGGGTTGTACTGCGAGACACTCGAATGGCGCCGTAACGTGTATCCGTACCAATCAGTGTCTGGGAAAGCTTTGCTTAAAATTCAACCCTATTAATACATATATTTATATGAAGTTATATATACAGGAGGAGTCCCAGGAGGAGTCCCAGGAGTCCCAGGAGTGTCCCAGGAGTCAACGATAAAACGAAAACAGGTGATAGACCAAGTCGTGACAGTTATGAGAAAAATATGAAAAAAAATCTGTGTCATGTATTTTTCATATTATATTGATTTAAAAAAATATCGGAAAAACCGACACCCTGTGA
>JAKRZM010000509.1:52510-87190 GCA_036379175.1 Heliconius cydno galanthus | reverse complement strand
TCACAGGGTGTCGGTTTTTCCGATATTTTTTTAAATCAATATAATATGAAAAATACATGACACAGATTTTTTTTCATATTTTTCTCATAACTGTCACGACTTGGTCTATCACCTGTTTTCGTTTTATCGTTGACTCCTGGGACACCCTGTATATATGGATATTTACATACATTTATTCATATGGATACAATTTAGAGAACAAATCTATACTTTATAGTAATGTTACAGCTAAAATGTTTGTTGGATTGAACGCCCTAATCTCAAGACGTACCAAATACAGAATTGTTGTGAGGGAGAGCCTATTTCTTTAGTAAGCCTTTATATATGCTAAAATCATAACATGATATTATTTGTTTAAATGTAATCTACTGTACCCGACGTCAGAATTACGTCAGTAGTCCGTAAAGATTAAAATTACAAATTATTAACTACGAAGGCCACGGAAAAGACATATACTTATATAAACTAGTTGAATTTTAAACTCCCGTCGATTTTTTGTCGCCAAAAAAACTACATTTGAACAGTTACAATTTAAATTTAAATAGAAAATATCCAACAAATTTTAGAAAGCTTGTCGTTTAGTAGATACTGTGTAACAACAATCGACATAAAACAAATGTCCTTCGATCTTAGTGTCTCTAGATATCTCAGTAAATGTATGTAGTTTATTAGCTTAATGCAAATCCGGTTGCAATGCTTCGACGGGATAAGTAAGATAAGTTAACGCGTTAACTAAAGTTTGGCTAAGCTTAAGTTGGTATGCACTTACTTATGGAGTTGTACTTATCTATTTATGTCTTATGTCGATATTAAAGTCAGTTAGCTAAGTGAAATTTAGTTTAATTAAGGCCGGAGAAATATAAATTGATTTTTAGATTTATGATGTATCACACATGTAGCATTAGAACGTAGTGTTAGAACACTCTGTTCCCCATTTTCTGTTGAATTCTGGAGGCATTGCGATTGAGTGGCGAAAATCAACATCGCGCTTTGCTTCGACACGACATTTAAGAAAGAATAGATAAAAAATTAAAATATTCGTATTAGGTCGCACGAGTGGTAATCAAATCCACGACCGTCGCCTTTACAGTGAGACACTGCTCCATCGCGCGACGACGGCCTCTAATAAATATTACATTAAGTGAGAATCGAACCCACTGTCTCACGTAGTCAATCAACTTTCCACTATAGCATCTATAAATATATTTTATACTTTCACTACAATTTAGTTTTACAATGTACTATTAAATCATTTCATATCAGAAATGTATATTTGCAGGTTGAATTCCTCTCGCTAGCAAATGTCGGACATGCCAGGCGTCTTTATTCGCTTTGGGCCCCGTCCAAATACCTGAATGTATAACAATAATGTATACAGTGCTTTATGAACGGTTTAGCTTAAATATATAATTTATATATATATAAGTATTTAATTGATAAAAATGTATATTGGCATAGTTTGTGGGTTCAACAGTTCCCATTCGAGGACATTAAATATTTAATATTTTATTAATAATTCCTTATTATTAGAAGGAATTAGAAGAAGGATTAAGAAGGAATTAATAATAATTATTAATTAATAATTAATTAATAATAAGCTTCCTTTTATTTCATAAGCCCTTTCATTTACATAATATTTTAAGCTCACCAAGATAATAATTGTATGAAAGTTTTCCACCAACTTATTTAGCATATTTTCATAGTATATTAAATATTAAAAACTTGTATAGTTCCGAGCTTAGAGTAAGCTTTTAAGCTCTAAAAAGAAGTATTAAATCTTTTACATCGAGTTTTTTAGAATACCTAGTAAATAGCTTCATAAACTTCTTACATTAAAATTTTATAGTAAATTTTGAATAAATAAATAGTAAATTAAAATTCTATAGACTCAGATATTTAGATCCCAAATAATGAATAGACCCCTACAATAATGGAATCTCTTTTCGTATCTCTCTACACTAGTGTTCCGCTAGTGTAGAGAGTGGAAAATTAAATTTTAATTTCTGTATGGAATGCGGAGAACGGATAGTACCTTAGCCATAAGGTTCCCTTTCCCGTTCCCTGTTTATCCCACAAAAAAATATGTTATGAATTAGACTATTTTAGCACAATCGCTTATTTTCCACTTCTAGCATCTGTCAAAAAGCTATTCATAGGTGTTAGAGACAGAATTATCATACATTCTTAAGACTTGCCTTGACCCCAGAATGAAGTAATAGAAATATAAATTTAAATAAATATTTCATCTTCTCGAGTGGGGATCGAACCCACAACCTATCGCCTTTACACTCGCATACACACCCCTGCGGCACAATAGGCCTCATAAAACTTAATTATAGTTCTACAAACAATATAAAACAACGCGAATTATTTCAGGTGTAAAATGACATAACCGCAATATGAAGTGGCTGGCACGGAGCCCGCTACCTCTTCCAACTTACATAATACGAGTATACTTTTGTGACTTAACTTATTTGGCTGAAATGCAACTTTCCTGTTCAAAATATAACTTGTATTTGCTATTTGTACATTTCTATGTGGTTTTATATACAAGTTAGAAATTATTTAAAGTAATGCTATCATCAACATACTAATATTATAAAAGTGTAAATTTCTTCGTTACGATTTTACACCAAAACTACTCAACCGATTATGATGATATTTTGTACAAATATTTTTAGAGGTATTAGAAAAGACATAGAATATTTTTTTTCTTAAAAAAATACATATTTAAAAACATATATAACACTTTTTGTTCCACTTCCACCCGAAATTACTGGACTGATTTATATTAAGCTTAAGTAATATAGCTTATAAGTGAATACCACATAGATTGCAATTTATGGCAAAATGTTTATTTTGTATAATTTGGCCATAAGTTTACGCTATACGTAAACTCTAAGCGGGAGAAGCCGCACGTGGGTTGCTAGGGCTCTAATAATTCGTTTTATAATAATAGGCTAAATTGTTGAAATTTTTATTTTATATATTATAAGTCTAAAAGCCGCTGTGGCGCATTGACATAGCGTTTGTCTGTAGACGTGATGGTTATGTGTTCAATCCCACTCAAAGAAATAAATTGTTTTTATTTCCTATCTCTGATAAAAAGACAAAAGGCGTTGAAAATTGTACTGCAAGTGGAAAACGGAGTATCGTATCACTATTCCTTTAACTTCTCTGAAGTTAAAAATATAAGTTGATATATGTAGATTATATACTTATATAGAAAAATCTTTAAATTGATCAGAAACATTTACTTTCTTCACGGAAAGGATATATACAGAGCCTTAGAGAAAGGCACTTATTGAATTAACTTGAGGACGCTCAGTTAAATAGATGGGAAATGAATAGGATACGATCGCAGACTGTCATTACACGAACTGCAGAGCGAATGCAACTGAAACGTGGCAATTTGTCCGCCATTTGTTAACAGCTATGTCTTATGCTTTAATTTAAATATTGCTAGTAAATTTATGATAAGATTTTTGACACTTTTAAAGAAAAAAAGTTTATTTAGAAAATGTATAAAAATTTTGAACATAACGGGGTTAGAACCCGTGCCTCTTGTAAACCGTACAAGAAGCGCGGAGGAACGTAGCGGGTAAAAATTGGGGAATTGAGTGTTTTGTTCTTTAGAATTTTTTTGGCTACAAAAGCTTTCTTGAAACAGTTTAGCCAAAGTAACTTTCTTAACTAGTACTCGTAGTAGTAGGTAGGTACTAGTTTGGTTGAAAATGTAATCTGAATTTATAAACCTAGTTCTACTGAGACAAAAAATATCTAAATATTCCACAATTCCACAACTAAGCTATGCACAAATTAAACAATAAAAATCTCGTTACAGATACATACAAATGCAGAACAACTTTGAAACAAAAAGGAAATGTTAACAGAATATCAAGATTTTTTAAAACAATGCTTCGGATGGACGTAAACGCCTTATTGAATTGCATATTTGTAAGAATATTTTCAATTTGCATCTATCCTATACATAGTTATTTGCGGTCGTTTCTAGAAAAACTAACCCTTAAATATATTATACATTAGAGTCGTTTGTAGAATCAAAAGAGCAACTATAAATTGGTTTCCAACGAACCGTAGAGTTTCGAGTAGGAAGAATTTCGCTCACGTTCTTATTTCTTATATTGTTCGCGAAACAAAATAACGTATTTATTTAAACGGAACTAATACTCCATACATACATATCTAGGACTTGTACACTCTGTTATCAAATGAACAAATGTATAATGAATGAATTTTAATTCTTTTATGACTTTCTTTATTCTGAAGCATATGGCACAGAAAGTAGTGTTATGATTTATTTAATAACTTTTCGTCTCTTTAAAGATATTAAACAATAATGCAGAGAGCACTTACCGTAAAGACAGTCCCTGCCCCGATTTTTGAGATATTGTGTGTTGCGTGGTGGTACTCAACGCAGAGCTTCATCTTATACCTCGTGAAAATAATTATTTCTGACAAGTGGGAATCGAACCCTTCTTCACTGATGCACGACGTCCTCAATAATTACTCATAAATATTCCTATTAGTCAAATGTGAACACTGCCTTCTACTTACATTAAATCAATTTCTTCCTAACTGCTCTACAAAAAGCTCTCATTTATTGAAGACAAAAATTAATAATCAAATACAAGTTCATACAAATTAAAATAAATATTGAAAAGGAAAATCACAAGTAAATTCGAATTCGTATAAAAAAGTTATACATTTTCTATTTCTGGAAAGTGATAATTTTGTTATCTCTTCCTACAAACTCTACCAATTTAGGCTTTCAATTAGGCGAGATTAAATTGGTTTTAAAAATTAATGAAAAAAATTCCTCTCGGATAGAATCTTTGTTTTAAAATAGTCGTTTCTCTTTATTACATTTAGATAATTAATAGGTACATCTAAAAAACATTAATATTAGAGTAGCTTCAAGTTTTTTATTATAAAGCAGGAGGATAGAGGGAACCTAGTGTTAAGATGCTCCGTCTCCACTTTCCACTCCATTTCGATTTATTTCCTCGTTCTGGTAACGAGGTACAGCGTGGCCATGCCTCCAGAATTCAGCGGAAACTGGGATACGGAATTGTCTTAACACCAGGTTCTTAGGTTCCCTCTGCCTATCCTGCTACGTGCGGGATACTGCGTGAAGCTAAAAAAAAATAGTATTTGCGTTAAACTATCCATACTATGTAAATATACATATGTAACATAATGGCATTCAGGCTGTTTGTCTGTCGGCAATATTGAAGGCGCCATTGGTCAGGGACGTGTCTTGAATACTCTTTGCCTTAGATTAAATAGGATTTAAGGAAGTGTTATCGTAATAGTTTATCTTTTACAGAAATTATAATTAATCAGTAGGCTCATCAAAGGATCTGAGAGTTTCCGTTGTATGTAATTTTTCATGCAATTCAGAGTTAATTTTTGAAATATTAACATAAGGAATTAAGTGTAGTGTCTCTCGCAAGAATTAAAAAGTATAAATATTTATTTTATAGATTAAGAAATATATAATGGAAAATGACACAAAGTTCAAAGTAGTCAAGTAGCACTACAAACCTCTTCTTTTCAGGTTTACGTTTTATCTCGCAGTCAGCAAGGTGGGCAGAGAGAATTTTGTATTAAAACACTGTTGCTCTCCGCATTCCACCCGGATTTGAGATATTTCATTTTTCACGTGTGGAGTTCTCTCGAAATCAAAGGACACTCCCGAACGGAGAAGCTATACAATAAAAGATGCAACTTCTAATATAATTTAATCTGGTTAGCCTACATTACATAAAATACATTTGCTTGTCCTACGATAGGCCAGCAAAATAGCCGTGATTAATTCCAACAAATTCATATTAAACTTATAATATAGTAGCAGACTGGCTTATATACATTGAAAAATATATTACGTAAGAAGAAAGAAGAGACAATAATAAAATTAAAAAAATATGACCTGTCAAAAAAACTAAAAAAAAATTGCATCGGCCGGGAATCGAACCCGGGCCGCCCGCGTGGCAGGCGAGCATTCTACCACTGAACCACCGATGCTGATAGCGGTTTGTTAAAATTTCTATTCAAATTGAAAAACATCTTCAAACGAGACAGTATTTCTTTAATTTTACAATAAGTAATTGTTTATATAACTGTACTATTTGATCTTATGCCATTTAAACATAAATGAAAATATTTCATATTGTAAAATGTATTTAAAAGCAAAGTTGAAATTTAATTTTATCTAGCTTCACTCCGTATCCCGCACATAGCAGCATAGGCAGAGGGAGCCTTGGAAACTAATGTAAAGTCACTTCCGTTGGCCACTTTCCGCCAAATTTTCAAAGCATTGTGTATTATGTAGCGGTATAAAAAATATATAGAATAGAATATATTAAATGTTTCATTCTCCCGGATAGGAATCGAACCCACAACCTATCGCGCTTACAGTCATACGCTTGTGCCTCTGCGCCATGATTGCCTCAAAAAATATTAATGTACCTACATACATATACAGGCTGGAATTGTCAGCACCACTTTAAATGAAACCACAGTTTTAACTACTCTATTAAAGCCTAAAGAAAATAAAAAGCAGAAAGAAAATAATTCCCTAAAATGAAAAAGTCATTTTTTTTATTATTTTATTTAGTGTTTTAAAATAAAACTCCATTTGTAAAGTATAACATAGACACGCACACACTTACCTGTCAAAGCGGCAACGTCGTACACTTATGTGTGCGTCACACGAAATACAGGTATGGATAAAAATCGTGAAATGAAAGAAAATCCTACGTCCTAATTGTTGAGGTACCTTGATTAATTTCTTTAGTTCTAGGTTTGAAATATTTTACCCTATATGCAATTTCAGTAAAAGGAGCGCTGCCTTTTCCATCCTGTATATTCGTATAATTTAAAATGTAGAGACAAATTTATTACAAGACAAATAAATTGAATAACACAATTGAAAAAGAAAATAAAAGTTTTCCAAACAGATTCATTTCCCAAAACTGAGCGAGAATAAATGACAGCTTGTTCTGATTGATATTATAATTTATACTTTAGGTGCTTTTTCTCATTCCTATTTGAAATATTTATGAATTGAAAGAATACATTACGCAATTTGTATAAGTATTTGAAAAATACTGTGGCGAGCTTTACTTTTTTTTATTTAGCCACTAACATATAGTAACCCTACATAGGCAGAGGGAACCTAGTGTTAAGACACTCCGTTTCCCTTAAAACACTACTTTTCCTCACTGCAATTCACTGCATTCTTTAGGCATTGTGTCTTGAGCATCGGAACTTAGAAATAATAATATAAAATAGATTTTTTTATCTGTACCACTATATACTAATATATAGACATTAATTTTAAAACTAAAAAAAATATTTAGTTTCAGTTTAAGATTTTTTTATAAAAACAACATGCATCGGCCGGGAATCGAACCCGGGCCGCCCGCGTGGCAGGCGAGCATTCTACCACTGAACCACCGATGCTGATGACTAATGATCTAAAATTTAAACTTATAGACTTACTGAATAAGGATTTTTTTTATAAATTACTTTTTTAAACATTCTTTTTTATATCTAGATAAAGCTCATGCGTTTTTGAACTTAGATAAATAGTAACAGATAATATAATATCACGCGTTTTTTAATATCTCTGTACTTTATTGTGATTTGATGCAATGAATAGTTATATATTATGATAAAATTATTATATTAAAAATTATTTTCTATTAGCACTATAATTTTATTAATTTAATATATCATTATTTAATATCGATTAACGAACGTGCTTAATATATTACAAAATAATTGAAAATAGAATTAACAATTATTAGAAATTAATTAATACGTTAATTTCTAATAATCTTTAAATCTATTTTCAAAATATTATCAAAAACCACCATTTATTGATTGTATGGAATTCACAAATAGTAAACCTGGAAATGTTACCCTTGTGTTACTTCCACTCCTCTAAAGAATTCTCACCATTCACCTTCGTCACAAAAGCTCTTGACTCAACTACAAAATAATATGCTTTAGGTCTGGCTGTTTTCGCGAGATCCCATGTCTCCCATGTAACGGTACCTACTGGCACAGAGAATCTAGTATGAAGACACTCTGTTCTCCATTTTCTGTCTATATTCAATATTTTTGTTTGTTTTTTCCCGTGTCGATTATCAACTTTAGGATTTTTCCTTTTGATTTTTGACAACTTCATAAATCTAAGCCCACTGGGAGCTGCCTATAGGTTATGATTAATCGGCGAATGTCTCACAATAAGTGGCAAAAACTAGATATAACACCCGTATGTTTTGACTGCGTTGACTTAGAAGTTTAATTTTTTCTGTGCTCTAAGGACTCTCTCATCCTGGATTTGCAGTAATAATTTACTTACTTTAAATATTATCAAAAATATTATGATGTACATAATAGGTAATTCATAAAAAAACGTAGTTTTGTAACTTTTGTAGGTAAAATAAACTAGTTTTTATAAAGGCACTAATTTTTATGTCGAAAATTACATAATTGTACAGTAACATAGTTATTTTTATTTTTCATTTCACAGCAAATTGATTGAAATTGGCTCAATCACTGATAGGTACAGTTTATTTTTTCATAGTTATGTCATTATTTTTCTCGTTAATAACGTATTTTATAAAAAAAGTAGCATAATTTTTTGCCTTTATATTTTACGATTTTAAATATTACAGTCATTTTTTACAATGTTATGCAAATACGTTGTAATAGGCTTATTTGGAGTGGACGTTATTACATTACAAATGGTTATTACATTACAATGTTGTCGTTCATCTTAATTAGTCGTATAAGAAAATATATATAATATATATAATAATATGAAAATTATATGTTTTGTATCTAGTAGGTACATATTGCCAGCGTATTCATTTTTTTTTTTGTGGATCGATATAATAGATTACGCAGAAAAAACCTTGTGTTAAAACACTCCGCTTCACACCTAAATTTTACATTACATCTTGAGTAGTGGAATTTATAGCTGCGCTAGGACTACCATTCTCTAAGAAACACGACTACGTTTTAGAAATATCACAATGAAGTACCACACACGTAAAGCTTTAAGTAAGCAAGGGTTCATCTGTTTAAACAATTCGTTGGAATTCATCAACTCATCACAAAATTTAGCAAATTCATCGCGTTTTCGTTATATCGACAATCCGAAGTGAAAGGAAAGATAAACTTTACTGGAACAGAAAACTGGAAATTAGCTGTTATTTTAAATATTATATTTATCGTGGTTTTCCTACATAATGTATTATTATACTATTTACTCCATCCCTATTCAAATAAATTATGTAAAATCTAAATATTATAAATCAAGTGAATAATAAAATGGATTAATATACTCGTACCTAATCTTAAAAAGTATTTAAACTTGGACGTCTCCAAGAGATTCCGTTACGTTCTTATTTTTATGTTATCTAAGAAAAGATTTTTTCTTCTCTCAGTTTGGAATGAAGTTTTAAAAAATAATTTTAAAACATTTAAGCTTTGAAATGTTGACCTTTCTCAATTTCATAAGAATAGCATTTCCAGTTACCTCTAACACCATGTACCCACCAGCCGACGAGGTGACTCTGATTGAGGCGGATATTTGAAGTGCGCTTCAGCTTACTATTTGTTTTATACCTTCATTACAACTTTTAATTAACGTGTGCGCTGTTTTAATAATATTAATTATGAAACTTTTACTGTAAAACATTACATTTAACATCAAATCAAATCAACTTCACGCTGTATCCCGCACACTGGAGGGTAGAGCGAGGGGAGTCTAGTGTTTATACACTCTTTTTCATTCAGTTTGTGCCTCTACGCCACTAATCTACTTAACATGTAGATTAATATTATATTTTTTAAGTATCTATATTTTTCCTGACTGCTAAGGAAGGGTTATGTTTTCTTCAATCAATAAAATCTTTACCAGGAACCCGCATAATTTAAAGAGGTCCCTACTGTTAATCCTAATAAACTATTGGGCTTGTTTATTTTCTTTTTAGATTTATGCAGTCGGTGTTTTTGTTTTTTTTAAATATTTTTTTTATTAACGAAATGTCTTTGATTTAATTGCATACAAATATTCCGTATTTATAGACCGCTCTAAGCTCTGAGATCGACCTAGAGAGCTATCTGGAGAAACTAATATATTATTAAATGAATAAAAACGACATAACAAGATCGCTCTCAAGATCAATCTGGAGAGTGATTTATAAATAGGGACCTAAGATTCAGCGACTTGTTTTTTTTTAAATATACTATATATATATATATAGATATTTATTTATTTTCTTCTCATAAACAAATATTTTAAATATAGATCCCATTTTCTTGGATTGAGACCTCTACTTTACTCTAGCTTAATTAGTTCTTACATAAAGACATCTCTTTTTTGCGGCAATTTTTCGGATAACGTAGATATCATCAGCATTTGAATAAGAAACCTTCATTACTTAAGTATTAAAAAATACATATAACTGAATAATGAAAATATTATGAAAATAAACTAAATAAATTAGGTAAAAGGTTAGGTGTATGGTAAATATATTCTTATTTATTTTATACCTTTAATTATATATATATACCCATATCTTAATTTACTATTTCCTCTGCTTTAAGGTTGCCTGGCAGAAATTGCTATTAAGCAATAAGGCCGCCTTTTGTACATTTATATAATTTTATTGTATTTTTTTTGTGTCTTTTCCTGGGTGTACAATAAAGAGTTATTATTATTATTATTATTATTAAAAGATATAGAAAACTATTTATTATCTTTTCACAAATCCAACAGTGAAATCAAATTCAATTTCTTTACTATGACATATATAAATAAGTTTGAATGGCGCTACGTCACTGCAACCTCCATTATTTCAAGTTTACGTCGCGCGCCATTCCCTACAATGTACGACGTGTTACTTCTCGTAAAACAACGAGAAATATGTTTAAAGAATGGCTGCGGAACAGCTAGCGCGATATTAGGTTCAGAATGCATTATGCTAACGCCCCAACAGAAGAAATAGTATGCTGTAAATAAAATGGGAAGTAATTTTTTAAATTTGTTTAGAAAATATTTGAATATTAAGTGTTTTAGGTTATCTTTATTTTAAAGGTATATTTGTTATGTGTCCTACATGTACGTAATTTATTTTGTGCATAAAATCTATAAATATTTTTATTATACAAATAATCTTAGACAATTTTTGTTCTATATACTAATTAAGAATGCATACTATTGTACAGATTGGTCGTGAGAATAGGCGTGTGCAAACAGCAGGAACCGTAGCGTTTAACACTTCATTCTCCATTCTCTATGACAACGCCGCATAATCTATTATTCATAATTTATATCTAAACGTTGCTTTCTTATAATAAAAACTAACTATAAATAGAGAGATAATATGATATACCTACATTATTCTCTTGCTCTTCTTCACCTAAAGAAACTCAAAACTGATTTGGCAAGCTTTTGTTTTATTAATTGTTGAACCGCGCCATCTTGTAAGAAAATTCCGAACTATTTGATAAAAAAGACGAATATAAAAATATCGTAAGTAGTACAAGCAATGGCTACTAGATGTCAACAGTGTCCTTTATATCTTATAATATGTTGCAAATTGCAATGCAACAGTTGCATGGCACTTGTTTGTACTTGATTAATTGATGATCCTACTAAAAAAACCATATGCAATTCATAGCGCGGAAAATAAGTTATGTACCTATGTATGATTAATATAATGCATATTTTGTTGATGCCCTTTTTATATAAAACAAGAAACTTACGTAAAATATTTTTATAACATTATATTTAAGCTTCATTAAGTGTATAATATGTAATATAAAGTCCCGTAACTAAAATTAAAGGAATGAGAAATATATGGTATTTACAATATGTTGCATTATAAATCAGTAGAAACAGTTTATAAGTTAAAAAAAAACATTAGATCAGAAGTTAAAAATATTTAAAAAACGTTATAAAACCCCTATTAACACATTAGAAGTGGATGGTAGTTGCAACTAATATTATCTCGGGTCTTTAAATGATGGAGCAGTGCCTGGGACTCACGACCACAGGTGTAGGCTCAAGCTACCCTTTTCGTTATAAGTCGCCTTCCCTGTTCCAGCCCAGTGTAATTATAAATAGATGTTAACAACATTCCTAACTATAATAACAATTAATTAATCAAATAAATAATTGTTCAACTAATCGAGTCCGCCAACAATAGTATAAATTTGTCCTGATACAATTTGGTTAAGTAAGACAAACTTAAAAAATATAATAATAAAACAAACATGATACAACATTTAAGGTTATCTGTGGCCAGTCATTTCAAAAATGTCAAAATAACTCTCTCGATGCCAAATAACTGTTGTTTTACTACATTTTCACTTCCAAATCTCTTAAAAAAGCATTAAGATTGAGTTCGCCGCGAAACTATTACCTTAAAAGAATATGATGATTCACGAGACATCATCATAAAGTGCGCGCTATAGCAATTTCTTGATTTAATCCTGAAGCATCGAAACGTCAAATTGTTTTTAAACTTGTTTTACGGGTGTTTTTGTTAAAATTAGTGATAAATCTCGTCGTATAAAATTTGTGGTGCAATTTGGTATCGGTTTCGAGCCATAAAGTGTGTTCGAAGTGTTTTCAAGTGGAATTTTTCGAGAGTGTTAAGGTTAGTTTTTGTTCCCGCTTTTACATTCTTTTGAGGTCCTGTTCCTGGTAGCGGTCTGCAGTTCGGTGAGTAATAGCGTGTAAGTTTTTCTATGAAGAGTTTCCAAATATTTGGTAAATCGAAGTGTTGATTTAATGTCAAATTTGTATACAACATAAATGTTTTGATTGTGTGAAGGGCAGGCATTCATTTGTGTTGTTGCATATCTTTCACATATTATTATGTATTAATGGCATAATTGTTTTCTGTAATTTATAATTTTAAATACTACTAAAGATAATGCCAATAGTTTATTGTAAGACAATTGATTATATATATACTATAACAATATAGCGCATTAGTCATTCAACATATAATAGATACAAGTATAGTAAATTTTATGTTGTTGGAATAAAAATTGTATTTTTCATATAATAAAAGGTTTATAAAGATTACAAAATATGAACCACTTTAAAAGGTAAGTGTAGGATTGTTTAGTACCAAATATTTTAATAGTTTAATTCTGGGTTCAAATCCCAGATAATAAAGAAATTTTATGCATTTAACAATCACTATAGTGATTTTAATTGCCATGTGTACTTTTTTATGAAGTTTTAATTATTAAAAAAATTACTTATGAAAAATATAATATATTATATACTTAAATATTACATGCCACAGGTTCGATCCCTGCATTATTTGGGCAGTATATAAGTGTCTATATATCAATACACACAGAAAGTAAAAATGCTGAACTGAAAAATGGAGTGCCTCAACACTAGATTGTCGCATGATGGAGGAAATAGCATGAAACTTAAGATGTAAGCTGTTTAGTAATGCAATCATGGAGCAGCAGCTCAGTGTCTGACTATAAATGCAACACTTGTGGGTTCGATTCCCACTCTGGAAAATAATTATTTTCATTTTCCCTGCTCTCTTAACAAGAAAGCACTGTTCTGTCTTGATAACTAGACAGAAAGGTGGACAAAGAGTGTTTTAAATTTAGATCCACTCCAACTCCCCTGATATATACAAAATAGAGTTTGAAGTTAGAAGAAAAAAGTTAAGTTTCTTCAATATTGGGTTCAAATCCCAAATGACAGAGATTTTTTAATGAAAACCAGTACTTTTATGTTTGAATCATTGTTTTATATTTATGTTTGTATGATCTACTCAACAAGAAATAGATGTTTGTAAAAAAATTAGGTTTCAGTAACACTGAAAATATAAAGTAAAGTGATATATCACTATGTGTTTTCTATTGGGAGCATATATGATATTGGGAGATGTGTGAAGATGACAAAGCCATACTCATGAATAAGTATATATTGAGTTCGAATCTCAATTAATATTTTTTTAAGAAAAGACAAATATTGCTATATTAAAGCAGTTAAAATGTGAAGAATGATGTTTCTCAACACTAAGTAACTCTTAGGTTCTCTCTGCATACTTATAATGTGGGAGATATGTGAAGATGAAATAATGTTTGTTTACTTATATTTTCAAAATATTTATACTATATGATATTTTAGCAGAGTGTAGTGATGAATTCTGACAGTTACCTCACTATCCCTGATAGAGTTTAAGGAACAGAAATCGCCATTTCTAAAGTAGCAACTTTTGGAAAAGAAATTATTTTAATGGGTTCAAACCCCAACTACTTATTTGCTGAATAAAACTGACAATTACAACTAGGTTCGATTCCTAGACCCTAATATGTCAATGAATCTGTAAAGGATTAAGTATGCTGGAAATGCATAATGATAAATTAGTCTTGTGAAGGCTTTCACTGCAAAGCCTTTTTATTATATGATGAAAAATACAATTTGATATGAATAAAGCTCCAAAGTAAAGATTTTTGTAACTTGGTATAAGTCTCACAATTATTATAAGATAATATTTTAAAGGCATACAGCAACACCCATCAGATTTTTTTAAATTTAAGTAAATGTCTGTCTGCCTTCATTAATTTGGAAACCCTTTCTTATATCTTACACAATTAAATACAATCATGGTGCCATTACCTAATAATTTTTATTGAAACAATTGAAATAATTATTTTTCTTATATACAATCTAGCAATACAGAAAATATTTTATGTATATGTTGTATTTATGAATAAAGAAATAAAAAAAAAACATCCTGATAAATAAAATGATGCGGGATGGTCTGGTCTATTTATTTACCATTATCCTTTCCTGAAATTCCTTTAATTTTATTTATTATTGTTTTATTTAATGAAGTAAATCAATGCTGTTGACTTAAAAAAGTATGTATGTATAGATATAATTATATTACATAATTTAAGTCAGCAATGTTGACATAAATAAAATATTATAAACAGAACTGTGTTTTATTTTACTCTCATGGTACGTAAAGGTTAACCAAGGTTATTCTGACAGTTCCAGCGCAGTTCATACCAGGTCGAACAGGTGCGGGCCTCCTGATCCTCAACGGTTTTACGTTTTATATGAAAAATCATCAAGCACATGGAAAGAAACAGTGGTACTGCTCCTCCAGGGACGTCCACGGCTGCAGGGCTGACGTCATAACTTACAGAGGGTTCGATGGTAGAGATTATATCTCTATATTTAGAGGGAAACATATACACGACCCTCCACGACTTAGGCAATGCCATGATGGCAGATTCATAAGAGAAAAAGATTTATCTAGACAACTGATGAAATGATTTTTTTTGTTACATAATTTGTATATATAAACTGATTGTTTTTTTAAATCATGTGATGTAATTAAATGTACTTATTGTTTTTTAACATAATTATTATACTAATGTGTCTTTGGAAGCAGTTTCTATGTAGGGACCTGCTAGTTTTTAGATGGAAACAAATTTTGATGATATTTTAGAATACAATATTCTGGTATATGTGAAGGTTTTATTTTATTACTTAATATTTTTTGACCTATTAAATGTTTATGGAGTGGAAACAAGATATTTTACTATTTAGTTTTATTTTTTAAAGAAATATTCTTTTGTTTTATTTATTTTTGTACAGATTGTATGGTAATTGTGATAGTTTTTTCAGGTATTTATTATCTACCGTCTCACAGGACTGGCAGTATGGTGCTAATATTCAAAGACAACAAATATTGGATTAATAATCGTTATCAGAATACTATTAACTGGACATGCAGAGACAGGAAACGACTTGGATGCAATAGCTGTGTTCAAACAACAGTTGAAGGACGCTACATAAAACACAAAGGCTTTCACAATCATGAAGACAATTACACTAAATACAATTTCAACGACTGATATATACTTAATTCAGTGTTGCCAATTATTATATCAGTAGAAAGTTATAGCGAACATAGTAGGGTAGGAAGAGGGAACCTTGGAACTTAGTGTCTTACATTCTCCCATTAAATCACTTTCATTCGCTACTTTCCGCTGAATTAAAGAATTAATTGTTTAAATAGCAATATTTATGTATTAATTTAATAAAGATATGATATTTTCACTTTTATTGTGAGATAATAGATTTAGGAAATACTTATTACTCTTTAACAGCTATGTATTGTAATTTTCCTCAAAGTACTTATATTTTTATTATGCAATCTTAAAGTAGGTACTTAATATTAATTAAAATCTTATTGCTCCCAATAATTGGTTTAAAATTGTTCTACATAATAATACTATAATATATTAAGTAATATTATATAAAAATATATGAAATAATTTATACATTTCCAATTTGATATTTATTTATTTTTTTGTTTTATTTTAAGTTTATTAATGTAGTATTATCGTTGATTACCTACGATATTTATAGCATGTCATTCGACTTAAGTTTAAAGTTACTCGTTACATATAAGTAACTTTTTATTATATATTTGTTTAGGAATTTTGTGTGATGCATTTATTTTTAATTATCCTATAAATAATTGTCGAAAACTGATAATCTTGCCATTGAGTGGAATTAATATTATTATAACATTATTTATTTATTATTATAATATTATTTTATGAAGAATGAACGAATGATTCAAAATATGTACAATTATTTTATATATAATCTGTAAAGACTTTTTTTTATTTAACACTGAAGTCGATTTTACGTTACGGTAAATTTAAATCGATTGACTGAAATAAATTATTCATATATAAATTTCTTGTGATTAAATAAGTTTATTTATTAGCTGTTTTACCGCAAATACTTTTGTAAGTTCTCTTAAATTGATTCTTATTTATTGTAAAATTTATGGAGAACTACATTTAAAACAATGAAATTAATGTCTTAATACATCTACCATTACATTTATAATGTTTTCTTTTAACGAATTGCAATGAATATTCATCTGATTTTATAATCTGTTCGACCGATTTTATCGTATTCGTTTGAATATCGAATACTTATTACGATTTGTTATAGTTAGTAAGTGGTGAAATGAAAACTGTAGAAATAATTGGTTCATTTACTGTACTCTACTGGACTGTATATTGACATTGGACTGTAGATGCGACAGGTTGTGGATTCAATTCGCGCTCGGGGAGAATGAAATATGTAATATAATATATTTTCATTTTCTTCCCTCTTGTGTCGAAGCAAGGCGCGGCGTTGAGTTCGGGCACTCAAGAGGCAATGCTGCCAGAATTCGATTTGAAGAAATGGGTCGTGTAGAGTCGCGGTCGCGGAGTGTCTTAACACGTCACACTGTGTATTTGGCTTGACTGAATGTTCGATGGAATATAATATTCGTTAAATGCTAGCCTAGTTATTAAATAGTAGTAAAGTATAATGTTGTATGTATTGTATGAATTACATTGTTTTAGCTTTCTCCATATATTAAATTATATTGTAAAAAATATAGCATAAATTATGATACTAAATGCATTGATATTTTTAGTCTACAACTGGCAAGTTTAATTTACTCAAAAATAACTTAACAAAAGTATTTATAATATAATATAAATTAAATAAAAATCTTAAAAAATACAGTAACTACTTATAGTTTACAGTTATTATCAAAATCAGGGTACAGTAATTGGCCAAAGTTTAAAGTTGCATATTAAAATTTGAATTTTATAACACATATATATTTTTAAACAAAACATTGAACTCAAGCACGATATTACCCGGGCAAACCGGACATGACAATTACTAATCTGATGGTGGTGGAATAACTAAAAATCTTAAAATAAGCACAGGCAAAATTACCGCTATTAAAAAATAAAAAGTCAGTTTCAATTAAACCACAAAAACATGCAAAAATAGGAAAATACATTAAAAAATCCTGTCAATTTTAATTGCACGTGCGTTATTTAAAAAGTTTACAGTAAAATTATAATGTTTCAATAACACCTTCCCTCGTCTCAATAAAATCGGCCATTTCGTTTTTTGTAAGTGTTGCCAGTCTGTTAATTCTAATTCTACTATAAATTAATCGCAGAAACATCTAACGAATTATAACGGAACTTAAATAACAACTGGCAATTATTTTTACTTTGTCTTATTAATTTTTTTTATAACCAGAATTATTGTTAAGTTATTTAAGTTACTGCATCATTCCATTATATGTATAAGATTTGTATAGGTCATAGTAAAAAATAGTTCGTTTGCAGTAGCGTTATAACTTATAAGCTTTCATTGTTTAGTAGGGACGGAGATTTTACGGGCCCTTTGACAGTACTCTTGTAAGTATAAAAAATATATTAAACAAATATGTCTACTTTAACACGTTCATTGCGGGATCTATTTTTAAAACTTTCATCTGGTGAGGTTGAGGTCTTTCCAGCCTCATATTTTACATATATGTAACATAACACATCGGTGTAAAGTCTATACGAGGCCGATTTCGACCTCAAGCCGCAGTGAACGTGTTAAGGCATTTGCTCAACAACTTATTTTACGCTTTCACTTTATTTATGTACTTACTTTTATATTATAGAATCTTATATCTAACCTAAGTACCTAGTCACTATGGCTACCTTGAAATTCCTTCACGTGCCAAATTTAATTTAAGTCAGTAGGTAATCTTTGTACTAATGTATTGTCGGAATATATAAAAAAAATATAAAATTACTTTTTTAAACAGTATATAAGTTTATTTTTATTTCAATTCCCGTATTTTTTTTTAATATTATTTATATCGAGTACATAACACATTCTTTAAACTGTATTTATAAACCGCTCTCAACTTAGAGATCGATCTTGAGTGCGATCTTAAGATACATTTTTCATTCATAAATTGAAATTCATGAATAAAAACGGCATCTCAAGATGGATCTCTGAGTTGAGAGCTATTTATCTGATATGTGTTAATTTCTACCGCACAATAGAGATCGATTCAAATACCCTCTTCTTAATCGTTTCTTCATCGTATCCCACATATAAGATAAGCAGGGGATACTTAGTGTTCAGACACTGCGTTCTCCACTTTCCATCCATCTAATTTCTGAGATATTATCGTAGGGTGGTGGCAATCATCGCCGTAATTAAAATGATTGCTGCGATGAGTACCACTCAATCAAAAATCAAACTCGTCAGACGCTGCCACTGCGCCACGACGGCCGCCTAAATATATTTATAATAAATACCTCTAAGCCAAATAAATAACTATTAGGTAGGTACTACAATGTAAGTTCGATTTGGAAATGACAAAAGAAAGTTACTTTATTTTCTGTACTTACTGTGACTTTTCAACCTCACGCTGTATTCCGCACAGGGCAGACAGAGTGAACCTGGGAAACTAATGTTAACACATTCCGTTCTCTATTAAGTCTCTTCCATTCCCCACTTTCTGCCGAATGCTCCAGTCATTGCGTGTTGAGTGATAGAATTCAACGCCGCTTTGCCTCGTAACCTAACCAAAGCGACAATACGAAAATATTAAATATTTCATTCACCCGAGTTGAAATCGAATCTACGACCATCGCGTTTAGTCGCACGCTTGTGTAAGTGCACGGCCACCATACCAAGGCTTAACATTCAAGTGGCAAAAGTAAACCAGAAAATCACAAAAAACAACAACTCAGTATAAGCACTGTACTAACATAACTGACTATTTTTACAGCAAAATTTATTCATACCTCAAACGGAAGAATATTCGCCGTATTCAACGACTACACATATTCCAAACACTACGCAGTGAAGAGAGGCTTCCGTTGGAAATGCTCTAAGCAGTTCTCGCAGTCGTGTCGAGCCTACTTGGTTACCAGTCACGATGGTCAACTCTTAAGTAGTTGTAGCTTCCACTGTCATAAGCCTTAGAAAGAAAAAGTAAAACCAATAATTTTAGAATCTTCAATATGACGTATTTTACTTAAATAAATTTTAATCTAGACTTAATTTTATTTTTATTTCTAGATTGATAGTGTTTCTGTGATAAAATTTCATAAATATTCTTGTTAAATTTAGTATATTCATATTAATACAGTAGTGGCTGAATGGTATCTATTTTGAATCTATTGATTTATGAAAAAAAATATTTTTCTATTCCCTGTCCTGTCCTGCCATAAAGGTCGTCGTACGTCACGTAAATAACAAAACTAAATATACCTACTTATTACGATACTTTATTATTTATCATACTTAATTGTTTTGCTCAATAATTTAGAAATTTTCAGTTCTGATGGTTAAAGGTCGAAATGGTAAAGATCTTCTAATGCATAACGGATATACGTATTATCAGCATAAAATTCTACGCGACGGTTTTCGATGGAGCTGCACCCAAATGGGATCTCGGTCATGTCGAGGGTTTCTCCACGTCACAAAGGATATGCTCGTAGTTAGAGCAAAAACCCAGCATACACATCCACCTTCTAGATACAAATTTAAGAGCATTAAGATTAAGGACCCCCAGAAGACAGAAAAGGTAAGAAAAATATCATATATTTTATGTGTCAGGATTCCTGTGCAAACTATTAAGTTATATCTTTTAATCCGTATTATAACAAGTCCAAAATAATCCGGTATTTATAAACCGCTCTCAACTCTGAGATCGATCTTGAGATACCCTTCCCAATCTCGATCAATCGATCTCAGTGTTGGGAGCGACGTCGAATACAAGTCTTATTAACATAATCTTTCCTTTGTTCTAGGATAAATATAAAGCGGAAAAATCCTGTTTATCAGTAAAAATAGCAAGTGTACAAAGTGGGGTTGGATTTTGATAGTAAATCATACTTTAAGTTTCTTATAAATCACTAATGGCCGCTTGCCTTTTTGTTTTCTCCTCTACGGAAGCTACATGCCAAATTGCAACGTTCTATTCCGATATCGTACAGAAAGTGTTTTACATAGAGTAACTCTTAAGTATCTTATGCACTTGATGAAATAAAAGTCACAAAAGTTTCTTCCATTAGTTAAGATAAGCTAAGAATATTGTTAGTTAACTACATACTGTTTCGTAATTGATAGTATTAAAAATTAAAATAGATTTTATTAATAAAAATCAACAATATAAAAAATAATTGTTATATAAAAATACATTTTATATATTTATTTTGTATTAGTGTATTCAATAAATAATCTTATATAGAATAATGACTCTATAGTCAACGAAATATAACGGTTTTAATTGCTTATTCTATTATAATTATTTTTAGTAATTTAAAATCAAAGTACATAAATAATTAATTAATTGTAGCTACATTTTGTAAATAATTTAGAAATGGTTTTATAGTAATCAACACGTACGCAGATACATTACGTGTCATTTGACGACTGTTACCTCTAACGGTAATATGGATTGTAATATGGATACATTTATTTTAAAAGTAATAAAATTATATTAAATTAAAATGAAATTTTAAAAATTATATTAATGTTCATAAAAAAAGAAAAAAAGAAGAGCTTTTCTTTTCAATGACAATTTTTTTTTTTAGAGGTTATATTCCTGCAAGAATAGAATGTCATTTGTGATTTTGTTTAATTTGTGTTTCTGATTTATAATCTAGTTTGTTTATATAATCTTTTTGAGATACAAATATATCAATATTTTCTAATGTTTTTTTATTGTGTTCGTGCCTTAAAACGACGACATTAATATTTTTTAACAACTTTGAAATATTTCAAAGTTGTTTTATTATTACCTGTGCATGTTCAGAACATTTTAAGTATAAGCTACTTTTTTTTATATTTACCTGATAATGTCAAAAATTATGGTTTTACTATAGAAATCACAGGTTGTTTGGTATTTTGTTGACAGTTGAATTCTATCTTCGCCCCAATGGTCGTATCAACTTGCGTTTGAACAACTTTACGTTCTACAAACATTTGAAGGCTAGAAGTAACGCACACCGCTGGAGCTGCACCGCTTATGGCTCGAAATGGAAGTGCAAAGCTCATCTCATTATCACTGATAAACTCGAAGTTTTGAAAGCCATGGTCTCTCACAGTCACCCACCGAGTGTGAAGAAAGAACGAAAACCCTTTCTCAATCCTGCTTATCCTATGAACGGGGCTGGTAAAGAAAATGATAGTAAATTACCGCCACCCACACCACCATCACTGACGCCGCTTCACGATTATTTGGTAGCTCACAGCGTTTTTAGAAACTATTAAACTTTAGTTAAGCATTGGTAATATATGTCCAGTCGAATGACCCCCCAATTATTATTTTATACGAATATTATTATATATAAATGATAAATAGAGATTTCGCAGTCAAATACCATATTTTATACTATTAGCTTTTTTATGAACTAAGGTTATGTAAAATAATGTGTGATACATTTATGTTGGATATATATTACCATATTAAGAGTCCTACTAATTTTAATGTCTCATATTCGCATTATTTAACGCTGCTCGCTTAGTGTTACCTTTAAGTGATTATTGCATATCATATAATATTTTAGTAATACAAAATTTTAGTTTTGTTTAGATTTCGAAGACTGTCAAAAAAAAATTCAAGTCATTTTTTTAGTTAAGTTTATTCATGGAGAAGAATTAGTGTTAATATCAATTACGAAGTTACTAATAACGTATACGTTGAATGAGATATCATTCGTTAAGTCCATTTATAATCTTATTCAAAATTTGAGAAAAGTGCCTTTGAAAATTTCGTATTTAGATTTTAGTTTTATATTTGTATAGGATTCAGCTGATTTTAAACATTTTAGTTACTATTTTTTTTTAAATAAAACGTGTGATAATTTGCATTTGTGACGTGTCCAGTATTAGGTATTGTGATACATTTGATAATATTAATTAAGACTGTGTGTTTCATTGTGATATACATGTATCTCAGCGGTTAGATCTCGTTTTTATTTGTACATATATATTTTTTTTACATTTCGTGCATTTATTGGACTAGTAATGTCTATTTTTATACCTACTATTTGTAAGTTAACATAGTGATGTACTCTAATGCTTTTCCTAAATATTTTTGGCATTATAACCCATTTAAATAAAGTATTTTAAAAATAAACTGTGTTTCTTTTGAAATAAATGATTGAATATGATTCCAGTCCAATTCAATTATTTTTAGTTTTAGGTTTCTTTAACTAATTTTTGATATAAAAACCTAGTAATTTTATAATTTTTTTTTATATACAATAATTTATTTGACACTCAAAAACTAGGTCTACGACTAAACTGTGACTGCGATGTACGTGGAAGCTAAGAAAATATTTTATGACTATATCTTATATATATATTTAAGATATAGTCAATATACTATATCTAAAATTTTTAGTTCCAGGTATTTTAAATCCACAAGGACAGCTCATAGAACTGGTAACTGGTAAACAGATTTTGATGGTCGACGGCTATCCATATTATTTCAAAGGTGCACTAAAAAGTTATTCCACGAAGCGAAACAAGACGTACGGATATTTTGAAAATCAGAACGTGTTGCGATACTGCTGTAATAAAGCTTTTTGTAATGCCTTCCTTCATGTCACTGAAAATCTTAAGGTGATTTATGGTCAACTACCCCATAATCATCCGCCTGCAGAGTATCGTTGCGCTCAAAAGGGGAAATATTTTCGGTTATAAATTGTATTGGAAATTTTTAAGCAATCTTTTATGGTTTTCTAGTTCTACGTCTTGAAAATCGGTAGATTGATGCAAATAAAAAAAAATATCATCTCTTAATAGGGTAAACCATTTAACTTTTGCTTACTTTAAATATATTGTCGTAAAAATTAATATGTATGTATTTGCACTAGTATCTAAATATTTATTACTTTTTTCTTATACACTAGTAAATTCTACTATAGAATGTAATTTTTTTTAATAAAACCTGTAACACAAAGAAAATAAAAATCTTTAGAAAAATACAGTGATAGTCCATGGTCCATACTGTTACTAGCAATATCAGAGTAGCGATTTCATTAATAAATTTTAATTTTAACATTAAATAAACATAAGTTTTAAAATAAGATATTAAAATGGATTGTTACAGAATAATACCACTAAAAGTATTTCTAAACGATGTATACGTTTTTTGTCCAGCACTATATTTTTTTTTATAAAAATTACACTCTAATTTACTTAGATCTTAATGGACCAATTAACGAATTTGATTTAGTTACAAGTAGTAGAATTTACTTGTCAATTTTAGTTTTATAAGCATAATTTTACAGCATAATTTATATATATATAGGTTTTTTTAAAATTAAGTGGTTTGGTTAAATGATATATATGTTTTAGTTATACGATATCTATTATAATATTAATCATTATCATTACGTATAAGTGTGTTTATTTAAATAAAAACGTTTTCCATCCATTTTTTTGTATGTGTTCATTTTTTCGTAAGCATTTAACATTATATAAAAGTAATTACGAAAAGCTATACTTAAATGGCTATCTATCTCCACGAATTTAAAAATGTATGGGAAAGAAAATTGTAGAAAACTGCCGAATAGAATCAAAGGCATTATGTACGACAGGTGTTTGATTTAATTCAAGAAAATTATTACATTGTACTAAAATAAATGAAATATGTATGTAAAACATGTGTGAGGAAACCGTGGCGCAACGTAATGTGTGACTGTAAACGCGACTGGTTGTGAGTTTGATTCCCACTTCAGGAAAAAATATTTAATATTTGAGGCAGAGGGAACCTAGTGCTAAGGCACTCCGTTCCTCATTTTTCGTTGAAGTCTGGGGGCATTGCTTGTCGAGTGGCGGAACACAAGGCCGCGCTTTGCCTCGACATCCGAGCGAAGAAATGAAAATATGAATTTAAATAAATATTTCCTTTCTTCGAGTGGGGATCGAACCCACAAGCAGTCGATCTAATAGTCACACTTTGTTGCGTCACAACATAGTAAATAAATATTTTTATTTATTGTTTATATAATTTAGTTTATACGTTATTATAATTAAATCGTTACATTAATTATAATTGTTACAGGAAAGATGATAAATCTAAATACTGGCAAAAGTGTATATCTTTATGAAGGATATACGTTTTGTAGAGGCTTGCATATACAAAACGGCAAGGCTAGAAGGTGGATTTGCAGTCAACATAATCTAAAGTGTAAAGTTTACATTCACCTGGATAATTCATACACTCTGCTTACCCTGCCTAAAATTCCACACAGTCACTCTCCACCAATTATACGCAAACTGAAAGATGGTACTTATTATAGGGGGCATAACTAGTACAAATATTTAGGCTCTAAATGTCATACTCTGCTAAATTTGTAAAAAAAATGCATATGCTACGCCCGGCGTGCAGGGAAATTATAATTTAATTCACCAGAGTCAAATGTGTTCCAGCCTTATAGGAAATATTAATTTTACTCTTGGTGTTCTACAGATGGCACTTCAGTATTAGGTATGTAGGCGATATTGTAAAAGAAAAAAAATTCTAAACAAAAATTATGTCAGAGGTTAAACATAATAAAATTCCTTTATTTTATAGATTTTATATATTCCTTTCTTTTATAGATTTGGAAATAAACTTACATAAGAATAAAAAAAGTGCATGTACTTTGCATTTGCTTTGCAAGTGCATGTAATTGTTTTTTTTGATCAGCTACCATCATCATACTCCTAGGAAAGAGGATCATACCTGTAGGTAATAGTCATAATGTTACTTCAGAACATTATTAAAAATAATATTTTGGTGTTTAATACAGGAAAGATGATCAAATTGAGTAGTGGCTCCATCGTTTTCTTCTATAAAGGATATACGTTTTGTAGAGGCAAGGCCATTCAGGCCGGGACGGCGCGGCGTTGGATTTGTAGCCAGCATAAGACCTGTAAAGTGTATGTACACTTAGACAATGCTGCTCATAAAATAATTGTAAAGCCTAAACCTCACAATCATCCTCCCCCGCGCCTGAATATGCTTTCAGGGGGAACTTATTATCGAGTTATAACTAGAACAGCTTGCCCATAAATATTACTACTAATTTATCTAGCTCTACGAAAATTCTGATATTATATTAGCCATGTTTTTATTCTAGTCATCTTCATAATTTTGAGATATAATTAATTGGGAATTTTATATTGACGTATTTAATTAATTAAAAACAAAATTTAGCGTTTAAAATAAATTATAAAAGTTAATTTATGGGAAATGGAAGGTAACGCTAGGTTCCCTCTGCGCTGTTGTGTGCAGGATACAGTGTGACACTGACAAAAAAATAAGCTTTAAGCTTTGTTTTATGTTCTTAAAAATTTCTATGGACTTCTGTTTGTGTATGTATTTTGTAATTATCCTGAGATATCAAATATGTATTTTTTAGATTAAAAAGCGTTAGAAATTAAGTAATGCTATTATCTCAATATATAATTTATTATATCAAATTACTATTATTAATCAATAATAACGTTAATAAGATGTATCTCCACTTTTATCATAATTATTAATTTTTTGATCAATTTCATCCATGTAAGTTATATTCACTGTGTATTTTTGATTGAAGTAGCCATCAATAGTAGTGTTGTTTTAAATGATCTCGCATATGTTGTGTATATTATTTCATTTTATATAATTTAGATATGTTATATTATATAGCTTCTTAAAGTTAAATTAAAGTTAGTATATTAGAAGCATATCACTCTTTTTAATTAATTGTATTTAACCATCTTGTCTATGGTTTTGGCAAATAAATCTATAACTCATCAATCAATCATCGACTTCGGCCAACAATTCTGGTTCGGAACAGCGTCTCGTTGGGTCTGTAGTCACACCCCAAAGTGCTCAATTTACCTCCACTTTGATAATAAAGACAAGGTTCTTTACCACCGTAAGGTGTCCAGATTTAGCAATTCAACGACCTATGAGGCAAATATGACAACATATTCTATTTGTTTGTAGGTTTATACTTGGATTATAAGCGAATATCACTAATAACTAAACGACATTAATTGAACGTATGGAGCATTGTACTGAAAAGACGCCTATTTCTTATGTTAATTATTTATTTTATAATATGTAGAGTACCCTTTAGTACTAAGCTGTAAATACATTGCTATAGATATTAATCGAGCATTTTACTTCAAGGATTGATAGAATTTGAAGATGGAAAGAAGCGATATTATTATAAAGGTCATACGTTTTATAAGCATTCTCCTATGAAAAGGTCAGGTGCCTTTAGATGGCAGTGTACAAGGCGAGGGTGCCCAGCTTGCCTACATTTGGACGAATCTCTTCAAGTGTTACGTCCACCAGTCTCGATGCATAACCACACTAAAATTTTACTTCACAGGACTAAATATGGATTGTATGTTAGGTTGTAATTATTTTGTATGTGTTTTATATTTAGAAAGCTATAATAAATAATATACATATAGTGCGGTCAAAATTTTATTAATTTTAACTTTAGTATAGATCTCGAGTTTACAATTACAAAAAGAAATTAAAAATCCAATTGATCCCATGTGTGCCAAAAATGTTAAACAAACTCAAAAGTCAACGTTTTCAAGTCGTTAAATTATGCAAAAAAAAGATAGAATATAGCTGTAAGTATGTAATAATAATTATAATATACAAAAATTGTTGATGAAAAAAAACAATTTTGGACATTTAGCGATTCTTAAACTCGGAAAAGTTCATCATTTAATAACTTTTTGTAGCAAACTTTTGATTGATAGTGATTTTTTATATTTTATTTGTATTTATTTCGTATTTCTTAATATGTCAAATATATAACAAACACACATTAAGATAACTTTGTAACAATGTTTTCGGTACGATCTCCGAACAATCGATTAATTTTGTTCTTATTGTTATATATAAACTATAATATTTATGTACATATATGTAGGCTCTGCAGTTGAATAATAACATTATTTTAATAAATATATAAACAACTGTGTGGAAACTAAAAATATTAATGAAAATTTTATTTGCAATCACCTAATTGAGCTGCTGTCTAATAATATAATCCCAGTTGGTACTGACAACATAAATAAATTGTAACAAGCGTGTATGAATTTCAACGTAGCTTGATAAGAACATATGGCTTAGTGGTCAGAGCGCTTGTACGGTTTCCAAGAGATGTGGGTTCTAGTCCCGCTACGTTTAAATTTTTATACGTTTTCCAAAATATACTTCTATCCTTACATACATTAAAAATGTGAAAAAATATTCTAGTCCTTATGAAATCTTGTATTTCAGTTAATATATTCATGACAGCCCGAGGTAAGGCAAGGCTGGTATACCATAACTACACGTATTACAAGCAGAGCAGGACGAAAACTGGCTTCAGATGGGGTTGCACAAAGAACAGGTGGCACAGATGCAAGGCGTACCTTCACCTGTCCGACGATCTGCATATAGTTAGAAGTAATATGCACCACACGCACCCAGCTTTCGTTTTATCGAGAAAAGATGAATGAATAGAAATTTATTTACTAGTGAAAAATGTTGTTTTAGAAATTGATTTGCTTTAAAAAAGTATTACACCTGTTTATGTACTAATTAAAGACATTATTTTATGGAATCGATATTTCGAAAATTTTATAGAAGTCCATGGTAGTCTCTCTTTAACCATGGCCTATTGTAAGGTGTTCGATAAGTCTGCATTCTTATGTCATTTAATAACCAATTATATGTAATTGGTTATTAAATGACATATCGTATGCGATATGGGTGTTAAAAATTAACTTTGTTTAATATCTCTAGTCGAATCTAATGAAGCCAAAGAACTAGGTAATTGGTTGACTTTAGTATTTTTGTGCTTATGATTCTACTCAGTAGGATGTGGACCTTATATTAATGCTTATTTTATTTTCCTATTATTTCAATACATGTGTTTTAACATAAATATGACATAACATCGATAATTCCTAGGTAAAGTATGCAAAGGGAAAAATCACAAATGTTTTTTTCTCTTTTGAACTACTAAGAAGTTCTGTTCAAAATTTTTCACTTTCAATACTTTACCTAGGGACCGTCGATTTATATTGATCTCATTTTTATGTTTTAAGAATTTTAATAGTATTTATGCGAGAGAAAGTGCCTGAGTTATTTTTTGTCATTGTAAAATAGTTAGATTAAGATAGGTAATTATTGTGTAATGTATCTCATCTGATAATAAATTAAATTCAGATAAAGTTATGAGTGCAACTGCAGAGCAGGACTGGTCATAGTTTCAAGTACAATAATGTGTTAAGTAGGTTATTCGTTTCTTTTTTTTCAACGTCACTCTGCATTCCGCATAAAGGAGGGTAGGTAGGAACGTAGTGTTAAGGCTCTCTGTTCCCCACTTATTAAATAATTTTCGAGATATTTCGTGTTATTGTGATGGGGGCAACTCAAATAGTTTATTAATATCAGAGAAATATTAACAATAATTCTTTCTTGCACGTGGCAAACTATTCGTAATTTATAACCGTAACAACACAATTGCTATATATGCGGAATACAGAGGGTTTTTTTAATACAAGAATGTATGTTTACAAATGTAAATTGAATTCTTAAGTAGGCATTAATCTATATTTATGCCTGCTATATTATTTATAGTTAAGGCCAGAAGTGACGCAGGGTTACGAGTGTGGGACTGTAAACACGACAAGTTGTGAGTTCGATTCCCACTCGAGAATTTGAAAATATAATATTTTATTTCCTCGCTCTGGTTACGAGTCAAACTCAACTCACTCAACACACAATACCTTCAGAATGCGGCGGAAAGTGGGTAACGGGAGTGTCTTACCAGATCCTCTCTGCCTAAAAAAAATAACCATAAGTATAAGTGTGTAAATATTTAAAAAATTTTAGGTGTATTTTAAAATGACCTAGTCAATGCAACAAATTATGTCCATTGTTTTATTTATTTAAAGATTTAATTAAATTGTCTGTGATTTATTTTAACATACTGTCTAAACAATTTTAATTATAAGAAATATTGTTTTTGTTTTTATTATTATTTTGCAAGATTCCGTTTTGATTGAAATGATATTGAAAAATAAAATGTTTTAATAAATATTATGTAAATGTTTTCTTTCATTTAGCCTCGCATTTCGACTATTTTATTTCATTTTAGTAGGTTCGTCTGTGTGTCAATCACTCAGTAAAGGAATATTTTTATATATTTTAACATTGATTTACTATGAATTTAAAGAAAGTCAATCATGTCTGTAAAGGAGGAGAAAATGAGATATTTAATATTTTTATGTCCCCGCTTTGGCAACGAAGCCAATCGAGGTGTTGACTTCCCTTACTCAAGAAGCAATCAATGCCTTCAGAATTTGGACGATAGTGGGGAACGGAAGTTTGAATTGGGAACAGAGTGTCTATCCTGGGGTACAGTGGGGTAACAGTTAAAAAAATACCAAACACTGTGCCATATTTTTTTTCTTAATAGTTAAAATATTATCACTATCGTTGCGAATAACAATATTTTTGTTACAGTCACCTTTACCACATCTGAGAAAGGTACGAAAGTTCTAAAATTTAAAAAGCACACGTATTTTAGAAGTGGTTCTATATGTACGCCCACTGGTGCTGCTAGATATAGGTGTATGAGTTCGGTAAGCGAAGGGTGCCAGGCCTTCGTCAACGTTGACGGCAACGGTGTTATAATACAGCAGTGGACCTACCATAATCATTTACCAGAAAAATTATATGCTAAAATAAAACCTACTAATTGGTGCAGAATACAGGAGTGATTTTTAAGTGTTTTTTTTATTATTGTAGGTGATATACATATTTAATTGTTATAAATATATGGCTGTTTGTAATTGTTTTCTTATTGGAATATAGTAAACCAAATGATGTTACGAGTTTAATAAATTTAGATGATTTTTTAATAAAAAATATTTTATTAATTTTAGTCTTTTTTGTTATAGTGTGCGTTTGTTTATTTATCAAAAGTAATGAACTAAATTGGATGCGGATTATATAATCTAACGCCAGTCGTGGCTGAACTGAGTATCTTAATACTAGGTTCCAAGGTTCCCTCAGCCTACCCTGCTACGTGCAGTATCTTGTAAGAAATTGAAAAAATTCATAAATTTGAGTTTTACTCACATTGTATATTTCCATTTTTAGCAACATACATCCAACTTGTAAAGGGCACTAAACTCCTCATGTATAATAACTATACATTCTATAGAAGTGGATTTATAAGGGAAGGTGGTTATCGTTACTCTTGTTCCTGCGGGGTAAGCAGGGCGTGCAAGGCTTTCGTCCACGTCAGTAAAGATGACGTCATACTTAACTCTGTGACTCAACACAACCACATGCCCCTGTCGTACATGCGTACGAAGAGCGGTCAATATGTGAAGATATAAGCTTTTATGTTTATCATATAATATGTTTATATATTGTGCATATTTTAAGTTGTGTTTTTTTTTTGCCAAATTTAATATTCTATTTTTTATCTATAAAATAATCAGTGACATTGCTTATCTTCTTGTAATGAAAAAATCTATCGAGAATCCATATCTATCGTTTTTATTTAACATGTCTTAATAACTATATCAACCATAGATTATATTTATGCTATTTTAAATTTTTGTTGACAAATTAATATAGAATTTCTAACATTTTCAAAAATTTTCACATTTCTTTTAGTATATTTCATCACACCATCGAAACTTCATTTTTGTGAAGAATACACATATTTTAGAGGTGAATCTTTCTACTACAAAGGTTGGCAATTCTGGAAGTATAACTGTTCCTGCTTGGATAGTAGGAATTGCGAAGCCCATGTGTATATTCATAAGGATGAAGTCATTAGTACTGACGTAGAGCACAATCATTCATCTCTAGGATATGCTAGAACTAAGAAAGGAATTTATGTAAAAATTTAGGTTCATATAATATGTTGTTGAAATATTTGTATTACATTATAAAATTGATTGTTTTTTGTCATGTTGTCAATATAGTTGAATATATCTTAATAATGTATGTATAATATAATAAATATATGTTGAATAAGAATAAAAGGAAATGTAAAGAATATTTCTCATTGTAGTGTAAGCTGAGTTCCGAAATATATTATAATATATTATTAAGTACAATTAATTAAATAATTAATTATGTTAGTAATTGAGGTAGTCCTAATGGAAATATTTTTTGAAATTTGTTGATCTCTAATTGTGAATTGCTGTGTGAAAATACCAAAAAATAATTATTATTAGAATTTTTGTTTTGGTTATAGACTTACGGAGATAATTATTATTATTAAGATTTTTTTTTCTAGAACGTTTAACCCGATCAAAATAGTTTTCATATAACTGTTCTCACAAAGCTGAAATTTGTAACTCAGTAGCGCAGTGGTACACGCGTACGACTAAATATGACATGTGTGAGTTCGATTCTTATGGAGGAATGAAATACTTAACATTTTCATTGCCTCGCTCAGATAACAAGGCAAAGCGCGGCCTTAAGTTCCGCCACTCACCGCTACTGGAAACTAACATTGGAATTTAATTTTTTTCGTTTATTAAAATTATTTAATATTATTTCTGTATTGTGTATTATTCTATATGTTTGTGTATGTTAAAGCATATATTTCGATATCTCCTAATTTAAATTTGAAAAAGAATAGTATCTACACTTCCTTGATTTTGATAAATATATTAAAAAATATTTGATGTATATATTTTTCTTTTTTCATTTTAAACTTGTTGTTAAAAAGTTATGAGAATTTAAACCTAAATAAACCAATAGTTTAAATATAGATTTGAATTATTTCTAATTAGAACCTTTGAACGAACAAGTACTAAAAAAAGTTACATTTTTCAGAAGTGGCAAAGTTCATTCAATTGGCTACAGGAAGCAAAGTCTTGCTCTACAAAAAGTATACGTTCTCTAGAAGCGGAAAGGTTCGTGGCGGAGGCTCTCGATTCACTTGTTCCAATTCCCACAGCAAAAATTGCAAAGCCCACGTCCATGTCAGCAAAGACAATTATATAATCCTGGCAGCTGCGGAACACACCCACGAACCAGTTAAATATATGGCGACAGATGAAGGCTATGTCCGAATCAATCCTAAATATCCGTCTCATTATAATGTGCAAGCTGAAATTTTTGATGAATGATCTGTGTGTGTTAGAAGTACCTACTTGCAAAATGAAGCAAGTGTGTTATCGTTTTTTGTATGTGCAATAATATGCAAAGGTGGTTTTTGGAGAAATGGGGGGAAAAGAGCACGGCCTTCTCACCTTGTACCCAGTAACGTGATGGGCACTCTTGCACACGGTCCATTAAATGAGAAGTAATTTTTTTATCTACACTGTTAATTATTATTATTACCTTCTACTAACGTAGGTATTATTATTAATATAAGTGTTATTTAATTAAGCTGGTACTGCGCTTAAACTTGATTTCAGGTCTTGTGTTTTTATTTATTTGATAAAACAAAAAATGATCGTTGTGGCGCAGGGATGCACTGTCTAAATGGGAACGGGTTTTATTTCCCTGTTCTGACAAAGGAAGCGTTGAGTCCTGCCGCTCACATTACAGGGTAGGCAGAGGGGACACCCACTTTCACCGGATTCTGGAGGCGGATTGAGTGGCGGCACCAGAGCAAGGAAATGTAAATATGAAATATATCATTTTCTCGAGTGAGAATAGAGACCAGAACCTGTCGCCACGACTGGCGGAGGCCTTGGCTTGTTTTAACATAGTTTAACAAGTTAAAGTAACGTTAACGTTTGGTCTAGTCCTCTTCACACCCTATTGATAGTTATAGTTGTTTTTAAAAGTTTATTTTAATAATAGTAGCATGGCTGTACAACATGTTGGAAATTACCATGCCGCAAATTATAAATATATAGGTATATAAAAAGATAAATGTTTAATATAAATTAGCTTCTTTACAAACAAAGTAAAGAAATTACTTTTAAATGATCTTTTAATAATTATTATTAAGTATATATGGAATCCAGTATTTAAAAGAAGAGTGAAATATATTTTATTTTTTTACCCAAGGCCGAAATGTCACTGCTTCAAAGTGCAAGTAAATTGTATTTTTTAATTTACAAGATAATGTAAGGGTATATTGTAATTGTATTACAAAGTTTTAAATAAATTTTCATGTCAAACATTCTTATTTGTTTTATATTACGCTTAGATTTAGAGCAAATTGTAGATTTTCTGCGACTTAAGAAAATTATTATTCTTTTATTCGAAATATTATAAATGTCAAATATATATAACAAAATTTTAAAAATAACACAATATAAATTAGAAATGTATTACTTTAGTAATGAAATGAAGTCAGATGCTTGTACAAGAATATTTATTCTGGTCAGCCATCTTGTTTGCGATAGCGTAAAAATATTTGTGCGTCAGTTTTATCCGTTCGTGAGTACTTCTATTATAAAATAATTAATAATTAAATCAAATAATCATCACCAGAATTATAATATATTATAATCAATTTATATTTTAGAACCTAGTCTTTACCAAGAAAAACTCAATGCTGAAAAAAGAAAAAAGAATAAAAAAAGAGAAGAAGACAAGTTACGTCTTCAGAAAATTAAAAATAATCCACTCTTATTAGCTCAACATAAAGAAAAAGAAAGATTAAAATATTTGACGAAAAAGGAAAAAGGGCAAGTCAAATGTGTGAAAGATATGACTCCGCGTGAGCTTAGAAAAGCACGTAAGAAAT
>JAKRZM010000509.1:41573-51972 GCA_036379175.1 Heliconius cydno galanthus | reverse complement strand
AAATTAGCGGTTTGGCCCTGATTGCGTAAAAGACAGACAGACAGACAGAGTTACTTTCGAATTTATAATATAGGTATGGATGTAGCTTAGAAAAAGTTATGACTGCTTTACAAATACACTATTGACGTAACGGTGACGTCATAGTGGGTTAACTGTTTGTAAAAATTTAAAATACCATAAAGTTGATAATAAAATAGTACCTATTAATAGTTCAAATATATACCGAGTTGGTGTAAGAAGTGCTGTTGATGTGAAAATGTTGATTCCTAGTACGTCTAAGCTGTTGATATAAATTGTTATATAGACCAGATGTGAGGCCGTCCTGGCGCAGTGGTTCAAACGTGCGAATGTAAATGCGACGGTTATAGATTCGAATTAAATATTTAATATTTTCATTTCCTCGCTTTGGTAATGAGGCAAGGCACTGCCTTGCGTTAAGCGGAAAGTGGGGAACCGAGTGTCTTAACACTAGATCGAGTGGACATGTACGCGGCTACGCCCGCTTGTACTATACGAACATTTATGAAATTATTTTCAGTTTTCAATAGAGAGATGCGTTAAGCAAGCTCATTTTGGGTGACGTTTTATAACAACAAACTTTCCAAATCGTTGCTTAGCAACGACAGTTGTTATTAACATGGCGGAATAAATTGCATATCAAAATAAATTGCATATCAAAAGTATTTTAATATATTGGTATATATCGAAAATATTACAAATATGAGAAAAAAAAGTATCCTATGTTTATCCCGGGACCGTCAAGTATCTCTATATGAGTATTTTATCACAATTAAATTAGCGGTTTGGCCCTGATTGCGTAAAAGACAGACAGACAGACAGACAGAGTTACTTTCGAATTTATAATATAGGTATGGATAGTGGAAGCTAAAACAAGACCAGATGAAAGCGTATCTTAAACGTCTTATGGCTGTAAACAATAGTGATGGGTGCGGCCCCGGTGATCCCCACTCGGAAAAAAATATTATTTTCGTTTACCTGCTGGAAAGACAAAGTATGGCATTCCAGCAATCACAAACACATTGCACAAGCAGTAAACAGTGTAGATTATCAGTAAATATGTATTAATATTTTTATAATCATATTGAACAATAAAGTAAATATAACATATCTTATTCAATATACATTTAGTAAATAAGTTTAGTAGTTTAGTTTTACTATTTTAATTGGTTATTTTCTTTCTTATTAGTTCAATATATACGTCTCACAAATGGTAAGCAACTGGCCATGGTCGACGGATTCACTTATCACCAGACGGTGTCGGGAGGCACGCGGTGGAGGTGCTCGCTCAAAATGAAAGGGTGTCGCGCCTACTTCGTGCTATGCGAAGATACAGGGTGTATGCGGTTATCTAATAATTACCACAATCATCATCCACCTGAATATAAGGAAATTAATGGGTTATTTTATAAACTATAACTATTATTTTATGTTATATTAAATATATATGTTTTTTATACTGTTACATCGGTTAGTTTGGTAACTGGCAAATATTGAAATTATAAGCATGTTTAATATTTTTTTAAGTGTTAAGTGTTTATTAGAATATATTAGAGGTTTTATTAATTAGACTTATGAACGTTATTTACTTAAAAATGGAAATTAACTTTATGCATGAAAATTCACAGCAAGTATTTTAATTAAAAAGAGGAAATAAATCGTACCAAAGTTGATAATAGTGTGTGATTTCGCATAGCTATGCATCTGATATCAGTAGGTATCAGCGTATTTTATGTGTAGAATGTTAATGCTCTCTTGGCGCAACGGTACCGAGTCTGACTGTGAACACCATGGTTGTGGGTTCGATTCCCATTAGAGGAATGAAACATTTTCATTTCCTTGATCTGATATGAAGATCGAGCGCGGCGTCGAGTTCAGCCAATAAACACGAATGTTTCAAAAATCGGGAATGGAATATCTTATCTAGGTTAGGTTATTCTAGGAGATACATGCGGGATACAAAAACACACTTTTTTTTTAATTTCGCTAACCTCTTTTTACACATTTAGACCAAAGAATGCTGAGAGTTAAACACTTTGATCTCCACAATGCTGTCACAGTGGGTTGAAATTTTTATATTTTATATAAATTTATATATAAATTTCCCTGATCTCATAGAATTCCGCAATTTAAAATAAATTGCTTGATAAACGAAAATTCGAGGAACTAAAGGCTACTTTCTGCAGAAAATAGATAGCTTATGCTCAGTACATGTAGTCATTAAAAAACAATTTATTTTCATTATTTATCTTCTTACGTAAAATTTCATTAATAATTATTATTTAATAAATAATTTGTACTTATGTTGATGTCTTACAGTAATTTAAATAGTTACAAAAAATTTAATAAAGCGTTATATATATAATTATATTGTTTTTTAATTTTATTATTTTTTTATTTTCTATAAAAAATTAAATAGGTGATAAAAAATACAATGAGAGAAGATAGCATAGAAGCCATATAAGACATTAATAAGCCATAAAAAGACCCTGACGCAGCAGTATAGTCGGAATGTGAATGCGCTAGTTGTGGGTTTGATTCCCACTTGGACTATCGAGATATTAATAAAAAAACACAAAATTTCTTTCAAAATTTCATTTCTTCGCTTTTAGGATTTAGGATTAGGAAGGATTTATTTACTTTGTTAACTCGAATAAATTTTGGATATAAACAGCGACTACATAGAGATCTTGGGTAGGTACGCCATTACAAATCAAATATGAGAGTGGATCCCACATGTATGCAAAAAAAAATAATTCAAGGTCAAATTTTAGTTTTTTTTTAAATTATTTTATATACAATTACATAACAAAATATAGGACAAAGTTTTTAATCATCAAATTATCTACTAAAATTGTCTCTATTCTTTTTTTCTAATCACCATTTCTAATAATTGTGCACACTATCCAATTCCTAATTTGCTACTTCATTGATTTTTTTAAATATTTTATTGACATATATATTTTTTATTTTTAAGATATACCTACAATCAATAATTTCTCTATTATTTTATATAAAAGTTTGTTTTTTACAATGACAAATAAGATTTGTTCTCCTTCACCAGATCCACATTTCATAACAACGGTAAATGGGACAATACTGCTAATAATAAACAAGTACTCGTACCACAAAATAGCTGGTGTCAAATACGATGGTGGTATAAGATGGCAGTGCTCCCAACGGAAGAAAATGAAATGCAAAGCTTTCGTGGTGACGTCGGAAGATGAGCAGACTGTTTTCAGGGTGGGTGGTTTCCATAACCACGACCATCCTGTTTTTAAAGAAACCAGTGCTGGATTCTATAGAGTGTGATTGGATTTTTTATTTGTCTTCTCATTTGTCACGCTTTTATTGGGTCGAGCTACAAGCACTTCTAATTGTTGTATCATTATGAAACTTGGCTATTATATGTGTATTTAATAATAATACAATATATTTTGATAACATCGAGCTGATGTGATGATGGAATTGGAAAATGGCTGTTGGAACCTTGGACTGTCTAACAGTAAATATATCGAGTTTGTGCTCATTACAATCGGCAGTAAATAAAAGCGTCTTTTAATTTTTAAAGTATTCGTTATTATTAAATATTTTCTTTTTTTGTTGAACTACACTATTTGTATAGACTTTGTATATGTTATTTTATTTAGATATGTAATAACTTTGTTTGGATCACTTCTACCAGTCATTTCTTATATGACATGCTAGATTATTTTTTTGGTAGAAATGGTAAAGAAGTATTTCTTGTCAATTATAATGTTTCCTAAATGATTATGAAAAGTTATTGAATAATTAAAGATTTTGAGAAATTGGTTTTTAGTTCAATGCCGACGCTGGTTAACCTTCATGGCATGATACAAATATATTACAATTATTTTATTATTAGCTGACTCGTAGACATCTAACGCCCAATGTTAATAATCAATCCTAATCCATAAATTGCAACCATAGATTGAAATAGACAGAGATGGAAGACGGCATGCAGGTTAGTGATTGGATAGACATGTCGGACAATACAAGATTGACGTTAACTGGAGATAGGAGATACATTATTAACATTGGGCGTTAATCAATATGAATATTATTTTACAAATGTGTTTTATTCTAACGAAACGACAATATTTTTTTTTATATAATATCAAGAGTAATAGATAATCAGTTCATTTAATAATTTAGTTATATATTCAATATGTGAAATCACCAGACTATGGCTTAAATAAAAACATACTTAAAAGTTATTATAACTGTAATTCGGTTTAATTAGGCTATGTTATACTTAAATTAATGAATGACATCCAAAATATCTAAATTGATATATGATTTTCATTATATATTTTATTGTTTATCTTGTGTTTGTTTTTGACTATACCTATAGCAAGACCTATATGAGGCCAATTGTGCCGCAGGGGCACAAGTATTTGACTGTAAAAGCGACTGGTTGAGGGTTCGACCCCCATTTTTTTTTCAAATTTATATTTTCTTTTCTTCGCTCTGGTGTTAAAGCAAAGCGCGGCGTCGAGTTCTGCTACTTAATACGCAACGGCCCCATAATTTGGCAGAAATTGTGAATGGAGTGTCTTAACACTAGGTTCTCTCTGCCTAAACTGCAGTGCGCGGGATATAGCGTAAAACATCAGCATTTTTTAACTATACCTATATTCATTTAGTATATGACATATTATATATTTCTTTGCAGAAGCCCAGTACATACATTTAATAAATGGAGCAACTCTATTAATGATTAACAAATTTTCCTACCACAAAATGAAGGACGTCAAATACAGTCGTGGGATGAGATGGCGGTGCTCATCAAGGAAAGCTCGGAAGTGTAAGGCGTTTGTGGTGGTCACGGAAAACGAGAAAGCTGTTATACAAGTTGCGGGTATACATAATCATGAACCACCGAAGTATAAATTGACTCCGTTAGGCACTTACATGCGAGTGATTAAGAGCAGAAAACAACGATGAATTATATAAATGAAAGGAGGCTATGGGTTCGAATGTATGTTTGTTTTTGTAGATATATAATTTTGTAGGAAAATTATGAATGGATTTTCATTTTTTTTTGTATGCATTTTGATTTATTTATGTAGAGGATAGGTGCCATGAAAGGGACACGTATTGAAAGAGACCTTTTAAAATACATGTATAATAAAAAAAATCAGATACACACATTTTTTCTTGTCGATCAACCCTGACGCACATATAATTGTACCTAACTTCACGCTCCTGTCACTTTAAAGATGATGACAGCGTGCGAATGCTTATACGGCTATAGAAAAGCATTTTTTTTTTCTTATTTTCGCGAATTGTTTTGTTAAATACTGTAAATTGATTCTTTACTTATTAGGTATTAAATTTTATCTACTGACTACTAATTTTATACATGCATACATCAACACATAAAACACTGTTATGAACGGGGCATCCCTTTCATGACTTCATAAATTTATTGTCATTGCAAATAAAAAAATGCCACCTAAAAAGAGAACTCGTGTCGATGCCAAGAATATTGAAGAGGCAGTGAATAAAGTGTTACAGGATAAGATTTCTGTGAGATCGGCTGCCAAGTTATTTAATTTAAGCAAAACACATTTACACAGATTAGTATTTCAAGCTAAAACTTTTAAATGTACGTCTTTTGTTTATAAACCAAACATTGGTAATAAGAGAGTTTTCACTGCAACTGTTTTCACACATTGGCAGATTAGTTTAGTTTATACTTCATTGCACACAAATAAAAGAAAAAGAATAATACAAATAATACAGAAAAGAAATAAAAAAAACAAGTATGCAAAGGCGGCCTTATTGTTTCAAGCAATCAAGATTACTTAAAGACCTCTGCAAAAATGTGCCATGTGTATAAATATGCTGTTCGTTTAGGACTTGGAAATATACCATCATCATGGGATCAACGTAATACGACTAGTCTGGATTGGCTGAGGGGCTTTTTAAAAAGGAATGACTCGTTCAGCGTAGAAAACAAGAGAATACTTCTCTAGCTAAAACAACAAGTTTTAATAGGCACAACGTACAAAACTTTTTCAGTAACTTAGAGAAATGTTATTTAAAGCATCACTTCCTTGTAAATATGATAAGGAATTTGGATGAAACTGCAGCTAGAGCACTACCGTCCCTGATACACCCAGCATAATTACACAAGCAGATGTTAGGAGAGTTGGTTCAAATCAGTCAGATCAAATTGTTATTACCTTGTCGAAAATTAGTTAAACTAATGATAATGATTGTAATTACTTTGAATAATGATTGTAAACATACCCAGAAAGGTATTGTGTACATACTTCCTTTATATGATAAAAGTGTAGCTTGGTTCTACACGATCACGATTTTTATACAAATTGTGAAAGTCTCTTTCATAAATTATCGTGTCCCTTCAATATAGGCTCAATGGCAAAGGCAGTCAATATTAACGAAAGTGACGAAACACATATTTTTGAAAACTGAAAATAAATATTTAACTAAGAAGCAAGAATGAATAATTATTTTATTGTATTTCAATAGTAAAATAATAGAAGCGTCTCATTTAACTCCAACCTGTTCAAAATATTACTTTACTGATTTACTAGAGCCTCTACAACAAAAGCATCCCTTTCATGCCGTCTCCCATGTATATCTATATATAAATAAATCGACTCGGCAAACAACCTGATAATCAACTTCTGAACAAAAAGGAAAAACAACTACCTATATAAATGGAATTTCCTATTTTGGCTAATGATGGAGACAGGACAGGATTCCTTTAACAATAATAAAAAAAATCAAACAGTACTAGATATTATTACAAAATTATTTCACTTATTTGCAGCTAGCTTCATAACAATGTTCAATGGAACCCAACGACTAATGATCGAAGACTACATGTTCCACAAGTCATATCACAGCGCAACGACAAAGCGGAAAAGATGGCGGTGCTCATCTCGGCAGAGGGGGTGTAAAGTTTATGCTATATTAGACAAAAACGAAGAATTTGTCGTTAAAGTCGAGGGGCATCACAATCATCCATTTCCACACATAAAAAAAGTAAAAAATAAATTCATATATTTTAGGGACACCAAAAAGTGATAAAATTAATATGTGTAAACTTCATTGGTATGTGTAAAAAAACGTGTGTTATAAGTTAATATTTAATATACCATTTGTTTCCTTATTAAATAGATCCCTAATAAATTGTATTGTGAACACACATATAAATCTCTCTTTCCTCATTAAGGTAATGTATATTTTGTTTATCTTTAATAATAAAATAGTAACCATTTGAATGTTTGTTTGTGTTCTACTATTTTATTTCTTACTTTAGTGCGCGTAAGAAATATTTTTGTTTGCTTTTATTTAATATATTATTACCTTAGATAAACTATCCTCAACATATAAATCTAATATCATGGAAGAATCTAATGATGATTGGGACGATGTCTTCTTAAACATTGGTCACAGTTAAGGTTATAATACCAAATTATGAAGATTATAATTCTGATGAGAGTAATGTATCCTCAACTGGTAAAAATGATTATATTTCACCTCCAACGAAAACGTTAGATGGGCTATCGGTTGAACATTCTTAGATTCTCAATGTTGGAAGGATTCTAAACGAAAGAAACTCGTAAACCTCGGTAAAACACACATATCAAGGAGTGGACGAATAGTCACTGAAAAGGTTATGGGGAAAGTATATGTCTTTTCATAATCCATCACACCAAGAAACAAAAAAAAATGAGAACTACGTTGCACACGAAGTCGAAAAATAATAGACAATATACATATAGGTATTATATATCTGTAAAAAAAGGTAGTGACACAGAAAATTCTAAGATAAATGTTTGCAAAATTATGTTTGTAAATACATTACGCATAAGTCGCTCTTTAGTAAATACGGCTTGGCTCAAATATGAGAGCAATAGTGTAAAAAAAGATATGCGCGGCCGTCACAGCAATTATAAAAGAATAATTGATAATGAAATGGTAATGTCCGTTTGCTCTCACGTCAGATCACTAAAAATGATTAAGCATACTAATAAATTGTCAAATAAAATTTACTTAGGCGGTAATCTTAGTTTCGCAAAAATTTTTACTTTGTACAAACTATGGCCAGATCTGAAAAAATATTCTAATAATGCTAAAACTGGGCGCCAATACAGAGATAGATATAGTTAATAAAAACTTTAATGTAACTTTTCATACGAAATAGAAACTGTTTAGATTTAAATTTACCTCAATGTAATTGAAATTTTGGTTTATTGTTAATAACTTGAAACCTATAATAAAGATTTTATTTTTATTTTAGTATTTATATATAACATGATTTCATATACATGAATATTGTGTAATATACCATGTCATATAACCTCAAAATTTATGAAAATAAAATTTTATTTAAAAATAAAATATTTTTATTCAATACAATTTAAATTAAAATATATTGATATTAAAGTGAGTTGCGTTTCAATTCATTTAGTCCGTCGTCGTGTCACTTTACGTCGTTTCACTTTTTGTATTATAAGGGTAGTTCTAGATATAATAGTATCATTCCAACAATACAATACAGTATATAATATGAACAACGTGCTTACATAAGCAAACATTGGTTTTAGTCCGTTCTTCAACATATGAAAAACTACTCAACGAATACAAGAAGAGAAAAGAGAGCATAGTGCCTAAAGAAGTCGACGATTGGAAGTCACAACTGAAGTTACTCAGAGAGATGTCGGCTAAAAGAGCCCAAGAAATGACTAACGCAAGGAAACGCAAATTTTTGCTTAATATGACACCAGAACAAAAAGCAAAAAAGAAAGTAAAGGATCAAGAATATTACCATAAAATGAAAGCTGAGAACAGAGTTAAGTCCATAATTGAAATGACTGAAGAAGAGAAAGAGCAGCAGAGAAAGTTATGGAGGCAGAACTCCCGAAAGTATAGAGAGAAAAAAAAATCTTAAATGACTTTGAGTAGAGTCGATTGACATTTAAATTTTATTCATAAATATGTAGACAAATTATACAGCGATACTCAAGTTAGTTAAATTAGGGCCTTCCGGTCGCATCCCAACGGCACAGCGTAACACTGTAAACGCGATGGTTGTCAGTTCGATTCTCAGTCGGTGGATTGAATTATTTCTATTTGTACACTCTGGCAAGAAGACAAAGAACGGGATTGAGTTGCGCCACCCAACAGACTATGAATCGTAAAATTGTAATTAAAAAAGCTTTTGTTATTTCATTGAAAATTTAATAATTGATACTCTTGTTATATCTACCTATTAACTATGTCGGTATGTAGTTGCGAATCTTAAATATTTATTAAAAATACTTGTGTACTTAAAAAAAATATTAATATGTAATAAATTAAAAATTGAAAATTCATCACGTTTAAAATAAAATTTTTGGAAATTAAAATATCATACGATCACTTGTATAGTTTAAGTATAATAAATATTTTAGATAAATTGAAATTTTGTAGAAAGATTTACTTAGTGCACATATTCTACATCAGATTTGTAAAATGCAAAATATATATTTTCTATAACTTATATATACTAACAATGTTTAAATGTGTTAATTGTCTTATTAAATTTAATTATATAAATGGTGTTAAATATCATAAGTAGAAAAATTTTATGTTATTCTCCAAATTACGCTTCAAATTTGGGACAATTGTTTAACAAGCGCTCGTAGTTTTTTCATGTTTTCTTAATGATATACTTCGGTGTATTTGTATACCTACTATACTAGTTTTATCCATCGGCCTCGCCCGAGTAATCACCTAGTAGTACCTGAGGTTAGTGCGTTAAACAAAACTATAAATTATTACTATAAATTTTTGGAAATTAATTATCATATACCTTAACTTAAGTATGTGTATATTTTTAATAAATGAACTTTTGTAAAAGGATTTCGTGCACACATTCTATGTCCAATTTATGCATATTATAAATGTAAAATATTTTTTCTATAACTTATAAAGTGATAATGTTTAAATAAATGTCTTAATTATCTTATCAAATTTAATCATATAAATGGTGTTAAAAAAAATTAAAAAATCATACAATACGTAAAAAAATAAATGTTATGCTCGATATTATTATATATACAGTTTGAGATATTGAAAAGTGCTCGTAGATAATTTCTCTTATCTTAGTGATATTCTGGGGTATACCCCATATACTAACTTTTACGCTGGAGCGTAAAGTGAACCTCTGGAAGGGTACGCTTGAGAACGGCGGTCTTAAACTAAATGTGTCGAAGACAGAGTACATGGCCTGCGGGAGCCGGGACTCGAGCACCATCCTTATAGGTCCTGAGCCAGCCGTTAAGTCGGAGAAGTTCAGGTACCTTGGATCCGTTATGCACGAGTCTGGAGGCATCGA
>JAKRZM010000509.1:0-39264 GCA_036379175.1 Heliconius cydno galanthus | reverse complement strand
TTAAATAAAATCCCAAATGATTAAAATTACGATATTTTAAGTGTATAACATCGGTATAGATAACCGAACTGAGATATATTAATTATAAGTAGCAAATAATTACATAAAAAATAATAGTAATTCGAAAATATATAAAAATTTACAAAATCACCAAATTATCTGCCCGGTCGCGTCGGTCATACTATACCACTCGTAGGCTAGGTCATTTGGAATCAGTGACATCTTAATTATTTATTAGAATGTTATACAGTAAACTATAATTTCCATCTAGATGAAATGCTAAAAGTGACTATTATATTTATTTTCATAAGGATCAATATCAAATTATAGAAATCATCTAATTTTTGTTAATGTATACAAATATAAGAAAAGTTTAAGATATTTTTACTGGCGCCCATCGGTGGGGCCTAGCTAAGTAAAAAAAGCGCAATCATAAGTAACTCCGCAAAGTTTCGCGAAGTCTCTCAAGACTAAGGCTAGGCAACGAAACCAAATAAATAAGTAAAAATACTGTTATCAGTGGAAGAAATGATCAAGGAAGCTGCCGTCGTGAGCATTCTGTAAGTACCAAGTAGCATTATCTTTGTCACCATTCCTTTCCATCTGAAACTCCCTGACCTGACCTGTGTTGACCTGTGATGATCTTTACAGCGTCACCGGGCGGGGGAGATGCGAGAGTAGCTTGCCCCTGAAGAATAAGTATGAGCCTTGATGGACGCACGTGAAGGGTTAGCGGTCGCAGGAGTATGCTAACCAATTGACACAATTACATTGCTTTTATAATCTTTTTCACCTATATCTATCCACTTTTACACTAGTTTGCTAATAATATTTTATATTTCCATTTTTTCAGCTAAACTTATAACAATGACAAACAACAAAACTCTTGTACTATACGGAGGATATGCGTTCTATAAAAGGCTAAAAATGAAAAGGTATAACAAATGGAACTGTACCTCGCAGCCTAGATGCTCCGCGTTCCTGCATATAGATGATAATTTTTTTATAATTGAAGGACAAGCAGACCACAATCATAAGAAAAGAAGCTATTTTAAAACTTCAAATGGTCTCTACGCTCGTGTTTAGTTTATATAAATAAAATTTAGTTTAAATAGTTTAGCGTTTATTGTTTTTTTTCACGTACCTACATCTAGCCTCTTTCACACGAGTTTTCTAATATTATATTTTTCTATTTCTATTAGCTAGACTTATAACAATGACAAACAACAAAACTCTTGTACTATACGGAGGATATACATTCTATAAACGGCTAAAAATGAAAAGGTATAACAAATGGAACTGTACCTCGCTGCCTAGATGCCCCGCGTTCCTGCATATAGATGATAATTATCTCATACTTGAAGGACAGGCAGACCACAATCATATGAAAAGAAACTATTATAAAACTAAAGCTGGTCTCTATGCTCGTGTTTAGTAGTAGTATAATTATAGTTAATATGTAATTATTTTTTTTTATTTGAAGTGACTTTGAATTAAATGCTTATTGTTTATGAAATCATATTATTTTGACTTTACAACAAATTTCACCAAAAAATACATTTAGAATTAAGCAAGAAATTGGTTTCGTTTCTCGATATCTTCCTCATCAAAAAACGTTTGTTGCGTTTTGCTTGTCAAAATTAATTCCATGCAGTAGTTATCAGAAAGTAATTTGTGTTAATAAGATTTCAATATTTTATGCTACTACTGTATTTAACATCAAGGTCCAAGGTACGACCACACAAAAAACATTTTTTTTCTGTCCTATAATTTTTACATGATTCGCGTATAAACTAACATACACAAACAAAAAACAATACTTAACGTACGCAATTAATACATATTTTGAAATGTTTCAATAACATACAAAATTGACTTTTCAAAAACTAATTTTGCTAAAACTATACACAAAATACTAAATTTGATATAATTTAACGTGAAATTATGAAAATATAAACAAAGCCAACCTAAATATACACTTTTTTCAGTTAAAATGATAACCACTGTAAATGGAAGGAATTATTTGAAATACCACAACCATTACTATACTCGTACTCCCAATATTGAGAATCGATGGAGGTGCGTCAACACCCACCACTGCTACGTCAGCTTGTACGTGGACGAGTTCTTGAATATTATAAAACCGCCAAGAGACCACTCGCATGCCCCAAAAATGTTTGTGCAAACCAGCAATGGCATGTACGTGCAAGTTAAACGAAATCGTCTTGAGAAAAATTTGGTATTTAAAACTGTCGTTCCACCTAATGGGTAAAAGAATTTGTTTGAAATTATTATTATTATTATAGATAAATCCTTCTTCTCGCCAAAACCTAAATAAGATAGAATTCTCTATTAGGTGTAGATATAGATGTATATTTAGGAACTATAAAATATATGTTGTTGTGTCATTCTTGTTAAATTATTTTAAAAGCCGTAAGTATTACATATATGTAAACTTAAAATTTATTTAGGTTTATATTAATTTAGAGATTAGAACCTTTATTTCGACTGCTAATTTCTAATTTCTTGTGAACTAGTAAAATAAAAATCCTTAGTCACGTTAAAAACGTTATTTTTTAAATTATGTTTAAAAATATTTTTAGTAAGATAAATTAATAAAAATATAATTGGTAATTTGTAAAATAAAAATTTTACAGGTGTAATGATAACGATGGTAAGCGGGAAATCGAATCTTTTATACCAGGGATATACATATTACAGACATTACCAAAACAAACACCAAACTCGGTGGAGTTGTACGAATTATCCGAAATGTCAAAGCTATGTATTTGTCAAAGATGATTTAGTTATTGGAAACATGCCCAAGGAACATAATCATGCTGCAAGAAAACTACATATGACCACTGACGGTGTGTATATTGTGTATATAAGCGCCAACAGCATCCTGAAGGTATTTGCAGATAGAGTGGATGGGCCCACAATAGGGAGATTTATTAAGTTACATGTGCAAAATTAGCTATGTGTTTTAAAAGTTATTATATTATTATGTATTATTATATTTATATTTGTTATCTTTTGTATTTTATTTTACTAACATAGTTCTTAAGTCATTGTACTAACCAGCTATGAGCCCATGTAGCTTGAGAATAAAAGATTTTTATTTTTTTTTTATTATTTATTTATATTAGAGTGTAGTGGAAAATTTTGCCGGATTTTCAGTATTTTTTAAATTGTTAATTATTAACAATTTAGGCCTATAAAATTCCAGTAACCTAATAAGTCTTGTGGATAAGAAGTAAATTTATCCTGATTTATTAATTATATAGTTCGGTTTTTTGGCGTCCGTCTAAAACTGTAATTTCGCGTCTTGTGAGAAATTATTAATATTCTACGTGATGCCACCTCTCAATTACAAATTGAAATGTTTAGAAATACTTAAAAGCATAAGATGACACTTTTGAATTTTTAAACAGTAAAATAAAAATATAAAACACTGTCGTTTTCTTTATTTTATTTATTTCATATCTCATTAATTTAGGACATTTTAAAATAATATTATATATAATAAATTAATTAGGAATAAGCTACAAATAAAAGTTGCATCTCTTGATCTAATTGACTTATATTTAAATTTGCAGGAACAATGATAACTATGAGTAATGGGAAGACGAACCTGCTTCACCTGGGATACACGTATTTCAAACATTATATAACGAAACACAAGGCCCGGTGGAGCTGCACCAACTACCCTAAATGTAAAAGCTATATTTATGCTGGAGAGGACCTCATCATAGAAACTATGCCTAAAGAACACAATCATGTCGCTCGAAAACTTCACTTAACTTCTGATGGCGTTTATATTAAATTATAGTTTACTCGTATACTAGTATATAGTCTATACTTTAGTTTAGATTTATTGTGTTAAACTTTTTTTAAACCAAACTAATATTTATTTATTTTTACACTTATTAAACCAATATTGAACTTAAATTGAATTTACATTAATTAATTTAAACAAAAAAAACAGAAAAGAAACAAATGAGAAACGGTGTAAAGGCGGCCTTATCAATGTACGTTTGGCGAGTCTGTATGTGTGTGTGTTCATCTGTATGTCTGTTTGTGGCAACATAACTCTTGTATGCAGGAATACAAAATATAGCTGAGCTCTTTTCTAGCAGTGTTTCGGTTTATTTTTCTGGACAGTGTGAATTTTACATACAAATATTTACCAGAATAGATAAATTATAAAACGCTACTCGTTTCTACATTATTCTTTGTATTTTTCTTTACTTACTAAATAATCTATCTATATACATAAATGGAGAATTTCCCACTGACTGAGGTATAGACGCATGCACAGCCGTAAGTGCTGAAATTTGGACATATGTTTATTTTCACAATGTGATCACCCACTAAGAAGGCATTTTGAAAAGTTTTAACCCTGAAGGGGTGAAATAGTGGTTCACCCCTAGTTTGTATGGAAAAATCTTTAAATCGATACCGGTTTTTATAAAAATTAAAATCCAAACTTTTAAAAATATTTCATTGAACACATGTATAATAATTTTTTTTAGAATTCTGAAACTGAAAAAAATATCATAAATATGTTTAATAAATATTTGTATAATTCAAGCGGGCGGAGCCGCCTGTGTCCGCTACTATAAAATGATAAATCTTGGTAATTATTTTTTTTACTTTTTTAATAATATCTAATATTTGAAAAGGATCAATTCCAAAATGATTTTTTTAATAGATTAGATTATATGTAGTTCCGTATATAGGTATGTTTTACAATATTTTAGAAATGTACTAAAAATAATATTAATAATATTAAATGTTTAAATACTTACTAATGAAATAATTTTGTGTGTTGTGTGATTGTTTTATAATAAAACATAAGTTTCCTTTTTTAAATATTGTTTAATTTAAAAATCATTCAGTTGTTTGATGGTCTTAAGTGATAAAATCTAGATAAAATAACTAACTATTAACTAAGAAACCTTTTTAAAACCTTTTCATGGTGTATTGTATTTTACAAATAGATTTCTCATCAAATCTTATCCTTTAATTTGATACTCATATTAGGTGGGTTGTGAGAAAATGTAAATCTGTATTTTTTGCGGCAGCCATTTTAGAATAATAACCATATTGCGTGTTGAGTGGCGGAACCCAACGCCGCGCTTTGCTTCGAAACCAAGGCGAAAAAATGGAAATATAAATTTAGATAAATATTTCATTTCCTCGAGTGGGGATCGAACCCACACCCGTCACGTTACAGTCACACCCTTGTGCCCTTGAGCCACGACGGCCTCAATCGTTATAAATAAATATAATTTATATTAAAATCAATATTATTTAATTACTGATTTGAACATAAGATTTTTTATGAACACTTTCTTAATCTTTCAGTAACAGAACTTATAAATACAATAGACAAAAGACAACACTTGAAATATAAAGGCTATTATTATTCGAAAAAGAATGACCATATTTGGAGATGTATATCGACAAATGCATGTTACGCTACTATTACTGTGGACAAAGATTATATAGTTATGAAGGAAAAACAATCTCATAATCATCCACCAGCATTTTTCCATAAACTGGCCAGTGGGAAGTACGTGCGGATGAGAAAAATGGCGACATATCGTAATCGTACGAGCAATTACTTTTAATGTAACAATTTTATTAATTAAATACTTTAGTAATAAGTTCGTTCTTTGTGTTTAAATCGTTTATCTAACACATTATTCAATAGAAAACAAAATGTTTAACGACTGCCTTTCATTACCCTTTCATTTCAATATGAATCTTAGTTAACCCAAATCAATATCATATTAGCATTAGCGATAAAATATTATTATTTTACCATGAAGTTTCTTATAAGTTAATAAATATTTTTTTTCTTTCAAGATACCATAAAATATATTCAAGTGCACAACGGGAAAAAATTTGTTATGTACAAACAGTACACTTACATTATTGCATTTAAATCACAGAAGTGGACAACATGGAGATGCAGTACAGGATGTAAGGCGAAAATGAGGATTTCCCATTCAGGAAATCTACTCGACACAGAAAATGAACATAACCACGCTCCACCTAAATATATGAAACTCAAAAATGGGATATATGCTAAAATTTAAATGTATTTGATATTTGGCTTCTTATCTGGCTCAATAAATTATAAGTAGTATAATATCGTAAAGAGATTTGTTTTGTTTTCACGTGATAACATTTTATCAGCTTCACGCTGTATCCCGCACACAGCAACCCTTCAGGGTAGGCAGAGAGCCGTTCCCCACTTTCCGCCGAATTATATTATAAAAATTATATAATATTAATTATTAGTGTTAGTGCTATTTGCCATTAGTTATTTACAGTTTCTCAGAGTTAATGTTCCTATATTCTTACTAACATATCTATGTTTAATTTTATATTTACAACATCAATGTAAATAAATAGTTTAAGTTGGATAAAGTGTATCTCAACTTTTATGTTAGAAATAAATGTGATTTAAAAAGGTTGTATTTTATTTCAATCTCGAATGAACCAGGTTTTTTTTCTTACTTTCTTGCAACGTAATTGCACTTTTTTTTAATGTACTAGTATACAAAAAAAGCATATACACATGTCAAAGTTTGACGCAATTAATCGCGTCTCCTTATATATTTCAAACAGTGCATTTTATGATTGTTGCAGCGAATGAACGATATGTCCAAGATGAAATAACAATCGTAACGCTACGCTCAAAAGTTATTCTCAAAAGTCTTCTCAAATTAATACAATTATTATCATTTTGGTTCCATTGCAGGTGAACACAAAAGGATCACTCTGGTGAACGGAAAAAAAATATTGATGTACAAGGGATATGCGTATTGTTTACACTGCCGAACTAAAGCAGGCCTACGTATGAGGTGCATAAAGACTTCGATGTGTAAGGCTTTCTTAGTTCTCTCTTATGACGGAGAAATAACGAGACTAAGAGGCGAACATACTCACAAGCACACAGAACAGAACTACCAGCGGCTAGCTGATGGCAAATATGTGAAATTTAATATACATTGAATTATAAGGAATTGCGCGATCTTTTGAAGGAAAAACACTATGAAAGTGGAAAATAATGTGTGATTGCCATTAAGTTCTCTGTGATTATCCTGCATTTGGAAAATAGCGTCAAGCTAACAAAGAAATTTATCAACGCGTTCCAATTTTCTTTTATTTTGAGCAACCTTTAATATAACAATTATATTTATTAAAGACTAGCGGACCCGGACGCGGCTACGCCTGCTTGAAATATAAGAATATAATTTCTATAGAAATATAATTTCAATCTAGATGAAATGCTAAAAGTGACTATTATATTTATTTTCATAAGGATGAATATCAAAATGACGCGGTAACGAACGCGGTCGCGTAGCGACGACGGTTGTTATTAACATGGCAGAATAAATTGCATGTCAAATTAGAAAGTATTTTAATTTATTAGTATATATGTGTAATGTAATATTATATAGCCTATAGCACTTCTGAAGAATGCAGCTTTCATACAAAACAAAAACAAAGTAAATCGATCCAGTAGATCCAGAGATCTTAGCGTTCAAACAAACAAACAAACAAACAAACAAACAAACAAACAAACAAACAAACAAACAAACAAACAAACAAACAAACAAACAAACAAACAAACAAACAAACAAACAAACAAACAAACAAACAAACAAACAAACAAACAAACAAACAAACAAACAAACAAACAAACAAACAAACAAACAAACAAACAAACAAACAAACAAACAAACAAACAAACAAACAAACAAACAAACAAACAAACAAACAAACAAACAAACAAACAAACAAACAAACAAACAAACAAACAAACAAACAAACAAACAAACAAACAAACAAACAAACAAACAAACAAACAAACAAACAAACAAACAAACAAACAAACAAACAAACAAACAAACAAACAAACAAACAAACAAACAAACAAACAAACAAACAAACAAACAAACAAACAAACAAACAAACAAACAAACAAACAAACAAACAAACAAACAAACAAACAAACAAACAAACAAACAAACAAACAAACAAACAAACAAACAAACAAACAAACAAACAAACAAACAAACAAACAAACAAACAAACAAACAAACAAACAAACAAACAAACAAACAAACAAACAAACAAACAAACAAACAAACAAACAAACAAACAAACAAACAAACAAACTCTTCCGCTTTATTATATTAGTATAGATATCTGCCCCTCTCAATAATGAATAATTTACATCATGGGATAATCTAATTTATTGTTAAATGTTTCGAAATAATATACAAATTTATTAATTTCTAGAATTTACCGTAAAACCGTTTGTGAAAACACTAACACTAAAGAAGATAAAATATATAATTTTATAGCAATGAGTTGATGATGATTCATTACCATACACTTTTTAAATTAACTAAACTAAAAGTTTTTAAAATGAGAATCATACAATAAAGTGCTGTTGGGATTATAAAAAATTTTATATTTACAAATTTATTTATTTATATTTTCATTTCTTCGCTCTGGTGTCGAGGCAAAGAGCGGCGTTGAGTTGCGCCACTCATCATGCAATGCCTCCAAATGGGGAACGACACTCCGTACTCCTTAACACTAGGTTCCCTCTGCCTATCCTGCTGTGTGCGAGATACAGCGTGAAGCTGATTTAATTTTTAATTTGATTTTTTAATTATTTACAATTTTATATTAAGAAGAGATTTAATTATTAATATAAATAAATGTATGTACACAAAGGTCGGATTAAATGATTTCTCAATTTTTTTAAAATATATTTTATTTCAATTCTGATAGCGTTCGCTACTCCGCTCGATAAGATAAGATTTCTGTCTTACTTTAGTTTTGCTGTATGCTCTATTTTGTTACTATAGTTTCATATATGTAATTATTTTAACCTCCCATTATATCATATATACTAATAAAATAGTGTTTTATTAGTATATATTATATAGTAATAAAAAATCTTCTTCCCAATACTCAATTAATATAAATTTTTTTTTGGTTTCGTTGTAGCTGAATACAAAATAATCAATTTGCTAAACGGAAGAAATTTTTTAATGTACAAGGGATATACGTATTGCTTCGGATTCAAAACTAAAGCAGGCCAACGTATGAGATGCACAAACACGTCAGTCTGTAAAGCTTTCATAGTTGTCTCTCATGACGGAGAAGTAACGAAAATGGGAGGCGAACATACTCACAAGAAACAGAACTACAAGCGGTTAGCTAACGGCAAATATGTAAGAGTTTAGTTTACAGAATTTATTAATGACAAATAGGCCCGTGTGCGGCTACGCCCGCTTGAAATAGAAATATTAATAAAGAAATTGAAAACTAAAGATTCAGTCAATTCAGTAAAACAGTTGTATAAAATAACTGTTACGGCAATTAGCAAATTTGTCGAACTAAATACTTTAAATTGACATAACTTTTTTATTTATAAACCGATTGTAATAAAATAAATCCTATATGTTTTCGCAAGCTTGCCAGAATCCAATAGTGAAAACCGCATCTAAATCGGTTAAGTAGATTCTCAGATTAGCGACAACAAACGCACAGACAAACGGACAAACAGACAAAAATTTTAAAAATCATTGTTTTCGGTTCTAGTAGGTTAATAAATATTCCCAATAACATTTTTTTTTAAATATCTTCCAAGTACAGACACGGACCCTCTTACGATTTTATTATATAGGTAATGAGATGATGATGATCTATTTACAAAACCTTTGTGGCGCAGTGGGGCAGCGTCATGTTTTACACTTCCATTTCACTGCTCTGGCAAGAAAAACGCGGCGTTAAGTTCCGCCTCTCAACACATTAATTAAGTTAAGTCGTGAATCCAATGAAACTGAGAACAGTGTATTTTGATATTAAATACCCTACTACCGTCGGATGTATAGCAATTGTCATATAGTAGCAATGTACGGTTGCGAATTGTGATCCCGCACGTAGCAGGGTAGGCCGAACTTTCAAGGCATTGCTTGTTTAGTGGCGATATTGAAACTTAACGCCGCACTTTGCCTCGTAACCAGAGAAATGAATACTTATATTTAGTGTTCAATATTTCGTAACAATTGTACCAATGTCAGTGTGTGATTTTAGTTTAAGATAGGTATAGATGTGTAAGTATATCTAAAGAAAATAAATATCTATATATATAAATTTATAGTTTGTTTGTTTTTTCTATCCTATTTTACATTTTTTAGACCAAAACATTGTATGTTAAATGACAAAGATATGTTTTTTTCGCTTCATACTGTATCCTGCGTATTATATTCAAATAGACAAAGAGAACCTAGCTAGCAGTTTGTTCTCCACTTTTCTCCATATTTTCCAAACATTGGATTTTAAGCAGACAAACTTCTTCTTCTTTGTTTTTTTACCAGAGACGGAAAATAAAAATACTTCATTCCAATTAGTGAGTGAAGTTAATAAAAACTTAATTCCCAGGATCATGAATCGAACAGTTTTGTTTACATTTCAGTTTTACATTTCGAGGCCAGTCGTGGCGCAGTGGCATAAAGTGTGGAGTCGACTGGTTGTGGGTTCGATCCCCACTCGAGGAGATGAGATATTAATTTAAATTTATATTTCCTTTTCTTTTGCCGGTGTCCAGGCAAAGCGCGGCGTTGGGTTTCGCCACTCAACACGCACTGCCTCCAGAATTTGTCGGAAACTGGGGCACGAAGTGTCTTAACATCAGGTTCCCTGCCTATAAAGCTGATTTAATTTAATTTTTTATTTTATTTTCTGTTTAGAAAAAGCAAATAGTATAAAAGAAATAACCATGGTAACTGGCAAAAGATTTCAAGTTCATAAAGGATATACCTATGGTGCTGAAAAACAACTGAGGTCTGCATTGCGGTATAGATGTACAGCGGGTTGTGGAGTATATTTATATATAAAGCCGGGCAGAGAACTAGCGGAGCCGCTACCTGTGCATAACCACCCACCACCCAAGCTGATTCTTCTTCGAAACGGAACTTATGCCAAAATGAAATGAAATATTTTTTTTTATTATTGAACAATTTCTAATTATTCTACATCCAAGTAGTTTTATTATTATTTTTTTCTTTTTATTTCTTCCCATGAAGAAGGGGTGTAAAAATAACGTTCTAATACTGAATGTGAGAAAGACAAAGATTTTGGAATGGTCTATCTGAGAAGGATGCTTAGTAGAGATGGAAGTGGAAAGTCGCACCATTAATCATGTTATTGGCGTGCTGCCGGTAGCAGGCTTAATAGTGCTGTCTTGAAGAAACGGCAAACTTAGCCCGATGAAGAGAAAGATGAATGCAATGATAATGCGATTTCTACGTAGAATATGCTGAGTCAGCAAAGCTGATCAAATCCGCAGTAAAGATAGAATAACAGATCAAGTGAGAATGAAGCTAAGAACGTGCTCAGTTGACTTATGCACGTTGAATGAATGATGACAGAGTGTCAGAAATATTTACTAAAGAAAAATGAGCGGTAAGCGATGTTGAACCGAGAGAACCCGGTTGACCTTCGTAATACACAGTATCAAAGATACTGGAGGTAAAAAGCAAGGTAAAATCGTAAAAAGCATGAGGAGTCCCTCGGAAGACATGTATGAAGAGTATGAGGCGAAAAAGAGATGCAGAAACCGTAGCGCTTGGTGCTCCGATCTCCCTTTCTATCCCACTAGGAGTATACTACATGATGCTAGGTTTTTTCTATTTTAAAATTAATGTAAAACATTGTATATTATATGAAGATATATAGATATTGAAAGACTTGATAGGCCGTTTCTATTTCGAAACCTCATGTTCCAATTTTTATATAATAAACGGTAAAAACCAAGGGATATTTAACCATATTGCTAACTCTGCAAATGTTTCAGTTTCATTTGCCTCTTCACAAAGAGGCGGCAGACTACTAGTTTTCAAGGGCTACTCGTATAGTGTACAGAAATTGAAACACGACCTTATGCACTGGAGGTGCACTATGGTGAAGCCGGGAACATCTCAGCGCTGTACAGCCAAATTGCTTACCAATGAGCACTACGAGGTCGTTGATGATATCGGATCCCACTGTCATGAAAAACCAAAATTTCGTACACAAAACGACCAATTGATTAGAATTTATTAATTGAAGTAATAGTGAACGATAAATAAAAAAATATTTTATAAATCGAGGTCTTAGTAAGTAAGTTCGTTGTGTTACGCTGCGTTGAGATCCGCCACTCGACATACAATGATCGAAAATTTTACGGATAATGGGGAACGGTGTGTAATATGTATGTACTAACAGTAGGTTTATTATATACAATGTGATGTTAAAAGAATTGTATAAGAAATATATTATAATTACATATTAATATTAGTTATATTTACACTGAAACAGTTATTATTTTTATGCTTAGTACAGTTTTAGGCTTCGGTACCATTTAAGGAAAAAAGGAACCCTCACTTACTTTGTCCGTCCGTCTGTCTGTCAATAGCCTTTATCTCAGAAACGCTTGGAGACATCTAGTTGAAGTTCAAACCATATTTATATACCCGATCTACGGCCCCATGATTTCCTAAAAAATGTATTTCTACATTTACTTAAAAAAAGATATGGCCTTTTATATAGTTTGCTAAACGCGTATTTCGACACAATAAGGGTTTCAAAATTAAAAGCCTACTTCCGGTAAACCTAGAATTTTGAAATAAAGTTTTGGTATTATTTTTTGATAGGATTTATGTAATGCAAATTAGAGTATATGAAAATATAAATATATTGAAAGATTTGGTGTTGTAACTTAAAACTTCCTATTTAAATTTTAAAGCCCAGTGATTTTTCATTTATACATTACTAACTTTGAAATTATTTCATCGTTATATTTTTTATGCTAATGGAAGAGCGGAGTCTCCTGGTACAGGCAATGACATACCTAAATCTGCAATCACTAGTGGATTCTATTAATAATTTGTTTAATAAACTGTTTATTTATTATTATTTCAGTTTCATTTACGTCATCTCAGAGAGGCGGTAGACTACTGGTTTTCAATGGCTATTCTTATAGCTTAAATATATTAAGGAACGATCTTATGTATTGGAAGTGCACTATGGTAAAGCCTGGAACCTCGCAGCGTTGTAAAGCAAAATTGCTTACCAATGAGAATTATGAGGTTGTTAATAATTTCGGAACACACTGTCATAAAAAACCAAAATTTCTTAGAGAGAACAACAAATTGGTCAGATTGTACCATAAAAAATAAATAAAAAATAGTGTCGCTACATTAAGTCTGCTTGTACAATTTTAGTTAGGATCCACGAATTATCGAAATGTGTTAGTGTTAATCGGTTACTTATATGTATGTTAAAAATTAAAAGAGTTTAAAGAAGTTAAATATATGTTTCATTATATATTCATGAATAATATGTTTCATTATATATTCATTTAAAAAACCAGAGTATACATTTTAAAAATCGGAATTTCCAAATGAGGGTTCCGTACTAATTTCAAGATTCTACTTTAACGGGATGTGCAATTTATAAATGTTAAAAAACTTAAGTTTGTACTGTGCATTAAATTTTCGTTATTGGTTTTTGTCTGTAATGTAATAATAAAGAATAATAAATTTCCATTTTTCGGATTCATGTAAGTTCTCACATCTTTTCAAATTTTTTAATTGTAGGTCTACGGGAAATGTTTATAGGGGGTATTGAATTAAAAAACTTAAGTTTGCAGGCGTAGGCATTAATGTTGTATGAAATGAATTTCAAATATAAGTTTATAACCAATGTATAGATTTTTTTTCTTTTCATGTTATATAAAATAATAAACAATCAAATATCAGTTTTATTTCATACCTATTTGTTTCTCTTAAATTAAAAATTACATATGAAAACGGATAATAAGACAATATTAATAAAAATATATTTAATATTGATGGAATTAATAACTTCGATTTCACAGGTACATTCATATGGACGAAGCGTGGGGGAAAACATCCGTTGCTATTTCTTGCTGGATTTACTTATAGCTACCAGAAGCAGAACGCCGATGGGCGTGTGTCCTGGTATTGCTCACGAAGACTCAAAGGCTGTAGGGCATCCGCTAGCAGTGTTGGCACAACAGCGTTTGCTTGTAAACCACACGATCACCCTCCGCCCACACTACCAGAAGTGTCAGATATATCGCCAGTTGATAATGCTATGTTATTCAAGGATTTCCATTGATTTAGTACAAGCTTTTAAAATAAACATTATTTTTTAATGTTGAGAATAACGAAACGTGTGATATTCCTATTAAATGTTTTAAAGAACTGATATTAAGTATTACGTTTCCAAATATTTTTTTTATAGATAAAGAGGCAGCAAGTAATATGGTACTAGGTCATATTTTAGGCCCTCTGAGATATCTTCATTGGTATTACATATGTACGAATTGTAAGTTTTTATAAATGTTTAATTTTTATATAAGTAAATTTTTAATAATTGGATCATATTTCATTTGAAACGTACATATCTTGATAAAAATATAGAAAGAACTTTTTTATATTATTTAATTTAAATTTCAACTTCTATTTACCAGAATTTATTTTTTTAAGAGAGTTGTATTATGTTTAAAAAAATTACACTGTTAGGTGAATGAAACTTATCGTTAATCTTTATGCACATATAACATTTATATGTTTCGTGTATATAAAGAAATGTACATAAGAAAATCTAATAAATAATAAAAAAAGCCGTAGATATGCTAGATTTAAAATGACAAATTATTATTTGACGCAGGCCTAACTAAGTTTCGTATTGATGCGAAAATTGCGCAATCATGTCTTTTGACGAACGACGTTGTCATTACAAATATTTATTATCTGTGTTGTTCTTTACTGATTATTGTTACATGTAGGAGCATTGGTATTTTATGAGGTGAATTTCTTATTTATAAAGTTTTTTTTTTCTATTACCACAGTCCTCTTTGAAATTGTGATAATTATTCTGTTTTGTTTATTTATTACATAACATCAATATATATATTATATTAAAATCATAACATAAAATCATGGAACTGTGTTTTATTGTTTGTCTAATAATAACAGAGACCGTCATAGGAACAGTGACAGACGGTGTGACTGTGACGCCACGGTTGTGGGGTTCAACTCCCACTCGAGGAAGTGAAATATTTATTTACGTTTATATTTCTATTTCTTCGCTCTGGTGTCGAGGCAAAGCGCGGCGTTGAGTTCTGCCACTCAACACGCAATGTCTCCAGAATTCAGCAGAAAGTGGGGATCGGTGTGTTAACACTAAGTTCCCTCTGCCTACCCTGCTGTGTGCGGGATACAGCGTGAAGTTGATTTGATTTTAGTTTTATATTTTTGGCCAATTTAAAAATATCTTGAAATAAAACAAAGAAAACATTTAATTCGTAGTTATTTCAACTTAAATATCAATTTTCTCAACTCGTCCTAATGATATACAGAATTGCTGTGATTTAGTTCACTAAACTAAAAATTTTAATATTTCAAAGTGAAAGTCAAAGTCAAAATATCTTTATTCCATAAAAATGCTTAACATTTATTTGGACATGTCATAAAGTAGAAAAAAAAATGCAAAATAAAATAACCAAAAAAAAATGTGCAATTTTGACTTGAAAAAAGCCCGTTCAAATGGTTGAGCTCATGAAAAGATACAGGCAAAGAAACTCATGGCCACTCTTTTAAATGCCAACATTTGTTACAAATTACAATTTACAATTTTAACTTAGAAATAGAGCAACTCATTTCCAAACATTTTTATCGTAATTTATATTGTTATAATTGAAACAAAATGTTATATTGATCTTTGTTGTTTGTTTGTTGTCTCGAAAATTGGGGGACATAGTGAATTTACTTTTGCTAAGGTTCCTTCTGCCCACCCTGCTTGACACGCGTAGGCAGTTGAAACCCCTGCCGTCTTCTGTGGCCTTATAGTGTATAATATAGATTTATATTATAGTAATGATTATAAAAACAAATATTTGTATTTTAAAAATTACCTAAATAGCTTTTTACTAATAAGTAATAAATAATTTCAGCGGTCCTCGTCCCGTCTGGCAAGGGTAAACACCCACTGTTGGTGTACAAAAATTATACCTACACATATAAAGTGTTATCAGCTGCTAGCGTTCTATGGCATTGTTCCAGACGAACTAGGACCGGGTGCAAGGCATTCATAAGGTCTGACCCCGACCAAATAGATAAGCTGCAGTGTGTTTTTGATGAACATTGTCATCATCCACGCCTGGATCATATGATGACGAAGATGAAAGCTAATATTGGTGTTCATTTTCTGAATTTCTGATTGTGTTTTTTTTCTTTTTCTGGTGTCCAATGGATATATAATTCTTTTTCAGATATTTTTTAAAATGTTGTGTATATTGTGTAATGTAAAACGACGGTTGTGGATGAGATTCTCCACTTGGGAATATTTAATATTTTCTAATATTTTAATATTTCACTAAATATTTCATATTTTCATTTCTTCGCTATGGTAACGAGGCACAGCTCGGCGTTGAGTTCCTACACTCAACTACTTAGTGTTAGGAACTGTAGGGGGAGATATCTCTAAGAGAAGATTTCTAGTAATTCATATGGGAAAGAAAAAACATTGAGATTTTCCATTTTTCGTTTTTACAAACTAAGTTGCAAAATATTACTGTAATTTAATGTAATTTGTGAGGCCGTCGTAGCGTCGACCGGGACAGTGTCAAAATCATATCATCTATAAAGATCGATTAAATTCGTTTTCAGGTCCCATATCTGGCAAAAAAGCTAAAGACAATTTAGGTCTGTATTTACATTTATATCTTACGAATGATAAAAAGATTAAAGGAAATTATTGAAAACACTACTTAGAGTAAGAAAATATTTAATTATTTTACTTATTAACGCTTAAAATTCTTTTAATATTCAATTAAAGATGAAAGATGATTATAAAAAATCACTTAATAATAATATTAAAATATTTTTAATATTTTTTAAATTCTACAACATATGTAAAAATTCATATCATTATAAAAATGTACAAAATAGAGATACGTAGATACAAATGTAGAAAAAAAGAAGCTTTATCCTTATATATTATTTAAGCTTAATTAAAAGCTTACCGAAGTATTAAATTTATAAAAAGGTAGAAAACTTTTTGTTAATAAATTAACTATTATTAATTGATTGACGGTATTGAATTAAAAAACCTTTTTTTGAATGTTACTTAAAACGCTTTTAGCGCTTACCTAAATTAATTTGTTATTATATTAAAAACAAACATACTGTAGTTCTATTAATATTCGTTAAAAACAATTTCATTTATATATTTACATGTATTAAAATAAGTACAACATAATGTTAAGTTAATATGTTTTTAAAAATTATAGATTTGTGTTATAAATATTAAACGACTTTGTAAAAACAAAGCTTATTTATTTTTTAAAAATACTGCTTATTTTTTGGAACATGTAAAGGAGAGGAGAATAAATAAGAAAATTGAATCAGCAATTTTTTTTATAGCACTAAGCATACGAACACTCACACATGTCTCTGTCATGTCTATTTATTATTTTCCACCTTGCGCAAAATTCCCACGAAATATTATTTCGGACAAGATACCGGAAGTGGTAAACCCGATATATTATTATTTGTGGAGATGTGTGAAGTTACGTAAAAATGAAGAGCGATGCAGCAAAATTAAAACACCACCTGTGAAGAAGCTGGGGAAGAGGTGATGATTGGTAAATTTTATATTACTTGCGCTGACGGAACAACGAAAATATCAAGAAAATATTGGGTTTTGAAAAATTAGAAACGTGAAGACTGCAGAAATTGATATAGAAATTGTATCTTGACAGTTGTTGCGACGAATGTGGGATCTGGCTAGAGAATGCGCGGGAGATCTTACAGCGAGAAGCTAATTAAATTTTAAATTTATTTTTATTATTTATATACACAATATACACAGTTAATGGCGATCATAAGAAAATATAATTTATACTTCGAACTAAGCAAGTTTTTATATTCTTCATTACACAATTATTATATCTAGATATTTATTTGAATAGCTTATATTTCCAAATTTAGAATTATTATAGCAAATTAGTAACGTAAAAAGAAAGAAACGGAATAAAAAATATAACACAAAAAATAATATTATAAATATATTGAAATGAACTTGTGTGAAAAGGAAGTAAGTAATGTAGCGTGTGTGTGCATAACTATGTGCGTTGTGCGGGTAACGGTTGTCTCGCTATAAATATAAATATAATATTGGTATATATATTTTTAAGACAAGATTTCTAAAATGTCATGCAATGTCAAATGTCAATGCATGATGGATTCAATTTCAATTGAATCCCTCTCCTGATGATCAATGAAAAAAGTTCTTGTATTTGTAGCCATTGAACATCCCCATGTTGGGTAGGTTGTAGAAAAGTAAATCCAAAGTTTATGGCACATCATAGATTTATGACAGTACATTTTATATGGTCAAATTTAACTAACACGTCTTATAAAACACTTTTTTACTAACAATATACGTTATTTATAATAATTATATTTTCTAGTTTGCTTCTTGCCGAGTAGAAAAAAATCGCTACTAATGTTCGAGAACTACACATATAATAAAAAATTTGAAAGTGCATCGGGGAAGGTTCTATGGTACTGTTCGCAACGGAAGATAGGTTGTAAGGCTTTAGTGCACAGTATAGATGGGGTCTTCACCCCTGGACANTGTTTGTTTTGTTTTAGGTGAAGGCTGTACTAACACAGGATCTCTTTTTTTTACATGTATTCTATAATTGTGTATATTTATCTTTTTTATTACCGGTCAATTTCCTTCGTGTGTTTTCCATACAACGTGACATTGGCGAAATGAATTGTGCTCAACTGGCACGCTCGAAACGCCATATTTCGAGAAATCAATCAATCAATCCCTCTCCTGATGTTCAATGAAAAAAGTTCTTGTATTTGTAGCCATTGAACATCCCCATGTTGGGTAGGTTGTAGAAAAGTAAATCCATCTATTTTATGGCACATCTTAAATTTATGACAGTACATTTTATATGGTCAAATTTAACTAACACGTCTTATAAAACACTTTTTTACTATCAATATAAGTTATTTATAATGATTATATTTTCTAGTTTGCTTCTTGCCGAGTAGAAAAAATTCGCTACTAATGTTCGAGAACTACACATATAACAAAAAATTTGAAAGTGCATCGGGGAAGGTTCTATGGTACTGTTCGCAACGGAAGATAGGTTGTAAGGCTTTAGTGCACAGTATAGATGGGGTCTTCACCCCTGGACACCTCAACCACACACATCCTGCGCCCTCGTATATGAGGCGTCTGAATGGAACGTTGGTAAAATTGTGATGCACATATAATTATTAAATATTATGCCTTAAAGTATCTACGCAATAGAAAAATCCGTTGTTTATTAATATACAGGGTGATTTAAGAGGGTGCTTGTATGTATAATTCACACAGATTATATTAGTACAGTCCTAGGGGCGACTTCGGGGGTACAGGTTCTAGATGTTGTTAATATGTAGGTTATTTTTTGTTAAAAAATCACGTTAATATGTTTATAAACTTGAAAATAAAAAAATGCTGTGATTATTATTCAGTTCTTTTTACTTTATTTTTGAGAAAATCAATAATTTAATGAAATATTTTAGTTATTGAAATATCAGTTAAATATATAGCATTCCGCATTAAGTTATCAGGCATCGTTTAGGTAAAATTTAAAGAAATACTTATTTTTATTGTTATTTAATTTCATCAACAAGTACTCTCGGCGACTGTTAATTCTAATAAACTGTTGGGCTTGTTTTTTCTTTTTAGTTTTATGCAGTCGGGGTTGTTGTTTTTTAAATTATTTTTTATTACTGTACTTTTATTTTCAATTCTATTTTTTTTAATTCAAGTGCGGCTTCACTTTTTAATTATATTCAGAATAATACATAATTTGTTTTTTACAGTGTTTTTCAGAACATCCAGCAGAGGAACGAGACAGCTGGTCATCAACGGTTATTCCTTCATTTGTAGGAGTTACTGTTTGAATCATATAAAGAAAATATGGAAATGTGCATCCAATGCAGATTGCACCGCCAAAGTTCATACAGTAGAAGATGAAATTATATCACTGAATAATGATCATAACCATCCGTCGAATGCTTTCTCCATCGAATGTAAGCCGCCACGGCGATTTCATTTAGGTTATTGACAGCTTCACGCTGTATCCCGCACACAGCAGGGTAGGCAAAGGGAACCTAGTGTTAAGACACTCCGTTCCCCACTTTCTGATTCCTGGAGGCATTGGGTGTTGAGTGGTGGAACTCAACGCCACGCTTTGCCTCGACACCAGAGCGAAGAAATGAAAATATAAATTTAAATAAATATTTCACATCCTCGAATGGGGATCGAACCCGCAACCAGTGGATTTTGCAGCACACTTTGTGCCCCTGCGCCACAACCGGCCTCTAGGTTATTGACGTATCCTTAATTACCTAAAATCAGAAGTTCAAAACTGAACCTGTTGTTATCGCCAAATTATGGAAAAAGTGACATTTTCAAAAAATAACGAAAATAAAATACGAAACATATTGAGGCTCGATGGTTTGTATCATGTTTATAATCTTCCATGTCGGAAGTAACCGTCGTTAATATTATTTGTATGTATTATATACTAGAATTTTGTGTATAAATATTGTAAATGTGCTGTTAATTCTTGATCTTAAAACATGTAAATATACCAATATAATATTATTTTTAAAAAAATCTCTCATTTATTCCAATTTTGTTATCAAATCCAAATCTACGTACTAAAGACTGAAAATTTAAATCAACAATAAATAATAGAAAATATTTTATCAGCACAGATATTTATGACTCCGAAGGGCGGCCAGGTCCTCATATTGCAAGGATACCGCTACAATCGCGAATATGGACGGCTCGGCAGAAGTTACTGGAGATGTACAAAAAGACTAATATATTCCTGTAAAAGTACGGTTAAAATAATAAATGGACGAATCTTCCCTATCGGGCAGCATAGCCACTATTAAATCAGGATTATGTAACGCTTATTCGGTGAACAATGATAATGCAATTTTTTAATTGTACGAAAGACGCAAACACCTACATAATTAACTATTTAAAAAATGCAATTATGTAATTGTTGGACTAAATCAGCGATATATAGATATAATTTTTTTGTAAACTTACAAGATATAACTATCATCCGTTACGTTTCTTTTGTAAATTCTATTTAATATTTTCTTTTTCATTGTCGATTTTAACAATATATCATTTTATATTGAAACTGTAAATATTTTTATTGGAAATAAATTTAAAATTTAATAAAAAGATATATACGGAAATGTTGGTGCTTCTATATATCGATTTAATAAAAAAATAAATAATCGATTTATTAATTTGTGAAATTAAGATGTAACAATTAAAAATTTCAATGTTTCAAAAGATCAATCCTGAAAAATATACATTTAAAGAAGACCTTTAAGGTTTTGAAAGCAATATTTTCTTGGAAATTGTTGTACTGCATGTGATGACTTGTAGCGAGTCAATCATTAATGAATATGAATAAGGTTAATATATAATTTATTTTTTAATATATATTCTCTTTTTGTGTGTTCTCCATTCAACGTGACATTGGCGAATTAACAATAATTTTTATAAATTTTGTATATTTTAAATGTTTAAAGCAATGACAAGAAACTATATTAGTTTAAAATTTTTATTTTTAAAATTTTAAACTAATATAGTTTCAAGGTTTTATATTAAGTTTTAAATAAAAAATGTCCATTCCTTATGAAGATTAAAAGATTAATATTTTTTATTAATTTAATTTATGTCAGAGTTAACCTAGTGAACCTGTGAACCTAGTGTTAAGACCCTCGCAATTACGTTTCTCAAATTATAACACCGCGTTTTAATCATTATTACAAACAGTTTAAAAAAATGTTCCAATCGCTTCCTCCGACATACAAAATTATTGTAAAATTGTAAATACTAATCCATTTTACAAACCAGATTGTTTTTTTTTTCATTAATTTTTATATTACCTAAATATAATTTTTATATTAGCTAAATTGTTACCAAATTCATATCATAGATGGTGTATGGAAGTTTTATTATGGGTAATATAAAAATGGTGAATTGTATTGTTAAGCGATGATGACTATGGATTATTAATTGAAATTAAAAAATAATAATAAATTGACAACGTATTTTTAATAAATATTTTTTTTTATAAAAATATTTATTCGTTATTTATTAACGATTAAATAACGCCATTTTTATTTCATGGCGTTATTTATTCGTTTTATTATAATCCCAACGGAGTTAACGTTACAACTAACATATTGGCTGAAAATCAATACGTTACGTTACGTAAAATATATGAGTGTTTCTTAAATAAGACTACAATATAAAAAACCATTCAGTTGCTAGTCGGATTCGCACTTACACGGGTAAAGGAGTGCACAATTGCAGAGAACAATTGTTAGTGCTCAAAATGACAAATAATAAAATTTCAAAGGAAGGATAGCTACTATAGCTTAATAAAGACATACCGCGCGCGTTGCCTAAGACATGAACATATTAAATATTTCATTCCCTCGAGTGGGTATCGAACCCATAACCGTTGAGCTTACAATCTCACACTGCCTGTGCTCCTGTGCCCCAACGGCCTCAATATATTTTTTGTAGTTGTATATAGTAGTATTTAAAATGTTAAACCTAATGAAAAAATATAATTTTTCAGAATATTTTATCGTATTATACTGATAAACGCCTTAAATTAAATTTTATCAGAATTAAAAGATTGTAACGTGAAGCCATTTATTTTACTGTAAAAACTTACCTTGGAACATCTTTCCCAGGTCGACCAGTATAAACGAAAAATAATTTTAGACCATTATTTAAACTGAAATGTTTGGTTATATGAATAAATATATTTCTTCTTAAATCTATCCTACCATTTTTAACAAGATATATTTGTTACAGAATTGAGAAGATTACAAAGGAAACAAACAAAAGACGAAAGGTTGCTCAAGAAACGCATAGCAGAGCAGATTCGTTACAGCCGCATCAGAAACGACCCTAAGAAATGGGAGGAACACAAAATGAAGAGGCATCGGTCATACGTACGGCACAAGATACAACAAGCGATGAGTNGTTTTAAGTTTCTGTAAAAACGGTTTTCTAAAAACATATAACGATACGATATGTTTTCCTTAACATATCCGTTTTAAGTTACGTTTTGATATATCGAACTCATCCCTATTACAAACAGTTTAAAAAAATGTTCCAATCTATTCCTCCGACATACAAAATTAATGTAAAATTGTAAATACTAATCCATTTTACAGACCAGATTGTTTCTTTTTATAAATTTTTATATTACCTAAAAATTGTTACCAAATTCATATCATAGATGGTGTATGGAAGTTTTATTATGGGTAATATAAAAATGGTGAATTGTATTGTTAAGCGGTGATGACTATGGATTATTGATTGAAATAAAAAAAATAAATAAATTGATAACGTATTTTTATAAAAAAAATAATTTATTCGTTATTTATTAACGATTAAATAACGCCATTTTTATTTCATGGCGTTATTTATTCGTTTTATAATAAAAAATCCGTTGTAACGTATTGGCTGAAAACCAATACCTTACGTTACGTAAAATATATGAGTGTTTCTTAAATAAGTTGTCAATATAAAAAACCATTCAGTTGCTAGTGCTGAAAAATGACAAATTATAAAATCTCAAAGGAAGGATAAATACTATATAGTACTATAGTTTAATAAAGACATACCGCGCGCGTTGTCTAAGACATGAACATTAAATATTTCATTCCCTCGAGTGGGTATCGAACCCATAACCGTCGAGCTTACAATCTCACACTGCTGTGCTCCTGTGCCCCAACGGCCTCGATATATTTTGTAATTGTAGATAGTATTTAAAATGTTAAACTTAATGAAAAATTATAATTTTTCAGAATATTTTATCGTATTATACTGATAAAAAAGTTTACGTTTAAAAAGTTTATACGTTTGTTTTTAACATTTTTTTTAATCGTAGATACAGTTAAAAATTATATTTTTAAAGGATAAGATTAAAAACAACGCCTTTTTTTAAATTTTATCAGAATTAAAAGATTGTAACGTAAAGCCTTTTATTTTACTGCAAAAACTTACCTTGGAACATCTTTGCCAGGTCGACCAGTATAAACGGAAAATAATTTTAGACCATTATTTAAACTGAAATGTTTGGTTATATGAATAAATATATTTCTTCTTAAATCTATCTTACCATTTTTAACAAGATATATTTGTTACAGAATTGAGAAGATTACAAAGGAAACAAACAAAAGACGAAAGGTTGCTCAAGAAACGCATAGCTGAGCAGATTCGCTACAGCCGCATCAGAAACGACCCTAAGAAATGGGAGGAACACAAAATGAAGAGGCATCGGTCATACGTACGGCACAAGATACAACAAGCGATGAGTTTATTTAACGAAACAAATAATGGATATAGTGGAAATTTAAATAATAAGTTTTTGTTAGACATGTATTATAATAGCTGAATGTATTATATGAGAAATTAATTGAGTATATCTATGTATTTAATATGGATGTGGGAATAATAAAGTGTTTCAGAATCTCGCTAGAATTGCTGGTAATTACATGTTACACTCTCTCGTCTCGCCCCGTTTCGTCTCGTCTCTTGTGGAATCGAAGTAGAAGTTTAAAGGATACATTTTTAAATGTTATAAAGTAACGATAAATATTTATATAACTTTGTCGATATTGGCTATGATAATTGTTTATATGTATGTTTTTCATCAATTATATTTAATAGATGGTAATCAAAAAACCTCATTTCTATAGTAATATAAATATAAATTATTAAATTACAGATACAAAGTCTTTCAATTCTATCATTGTCATTTTTAGAGCAAACCTTGCTTTTTTATATATATAAGGCTTAATAAGTAATAATGGTTATTTTAATTGTGTTTTCTATTACAGCCTATCACATGAACAATTTTTTAAGCAACGAAACATCTGAAACGATAATAGATAATGGATCCGATGATGATGTTATTGAAGTAGTTAGGGACGAAGCCCCTATAGAAATATTGTCTGACGGCGAAGAAATGGAAATAGAAAAATCGAACCGAGCAAATCTTAACTCATTTTCAGAATCATTTAGTTTTGCTAATCCAAATGCTTTAGAAACTACAGTAGAAATTCAGAAATTCTCTGAAGTGGAAGACCCATTGAAGAATTTGTGCGAAATACAAAATACGTATACAATATCTGGACAAGAAAGTGCAACGACAACGTCTGATGATGCAAGATCTTTAGAAATTACCAATAAAATTGACGAAAAATCCAACCACGACAGTAGTGGGGAAAATTGTTATATTAATGTGACTGACGTTGGTAATAGTACCGAGAATGATGCAGAGAAATTGAAACAAACAGTTCAAGAAGAGCTTTCCAATGAAACAAAAGCTGATACAGTTGACTCTAACGTTCCTATTGATAATGAAACTGCTATTAGTAATATAACAAAGCAAGATTAGTATTTTTAGATATATTTTATTGAAATTTAGTAGTCTAGGCGCTAGCATAGCAATAAACACCGATATACCCAATAATAGAAAATATATACCAAATTGACAACATTGACACTTTGCACTATAAACAAACCCATAGTAATACTAAGTATTTCTACCTCATATATTTATGTTATTTAGAAAATCAAATTTAAAAATTATAAAAATATTTAAAAATACCACTAAAAATGACATATTGCCTTTCTTTCATAATTGAGTTTCTTTGCTGGCTAATACCCTAGAGTATTCACTAGTGACGTTATATATGACTTCCTTGGAACATAGTAGCGTATGATAAAGCTTACTTTAGTGTTTTAGAGATAGTAAGTATCTATATTATTGTAACCAGTGAGATATTTGCCTTTTGAAAGAAAAAAAAACATCAATTTTTTACTGTTATTTACAAAGCTTTGCATTTAATATTCATAAAAATTAAAATTAAATATATTTATATTATATACAGGTGTTCGGTAAACAATCACGTGAGTAAAGCAGTATTGCTGAATTAGTTTTGTTTATTAAATTAATTTGTTTTAAGTTAATATCAGTTTTTTATACATTCATAATTTTACATTGTCTCCTTTAATAGTACTTAGAGACTTAAGAAACTTATTTTTTTGTGTTATTGATTTTTATGGTATGTAAGTGTAGATTATAATATTTGTGTGTATATTAGTTAATTCAAATAGGACTTGTTTAATTTAGAAAACAATAAAATTGATTCTTTAAGCAGAGTTAAAGTTGTTTTATTTTATTATCCTTATAATATTGAGGACATCGTGGCGCAGGGCTCCAAGAGTGCGACTGTAAACACGATGGTTGCGGGTTCGATTCCCACTCAGAACAATTAAATGTTTAATTTAATTAACTCGCTCTGGTAACAATGTAAAAGCGCGGCTATTAGTTCCACCAAGGGACCGGAAGTGTTTACTAAAGAACTAACTGAACTGAAAGTTTTATTAAAAAATGTATTTTATTTAAATAAAGTAATTATTTTAAATAAAACAGTTTGAGATATTTTTACTTGTGAATAGAATAAAAGTTTGAAAATAAAGTAATAGAACTTTGGTTATCGTATAGTTATAAGAAAACGTAGCGTAGTCATCATAAAGTATCTCGAGGAAGTAGGAAATATATAACGTTACCATTAACTAACATCTCTAGCGGCGTTGAGTTCTGCTCCTCAACACGGGATTCCTCGACGACTCGACGGAGAAAGGGGAAAGGAAGAGTCTTGATAATATTAGTGTTTCCAAGTTTATCCGTTTAAGTTTATTTATTTATATATGTCGTGAAACTGAAAAAAAAGTCTTTTTCCTTCTCTGTTGATAAAGCATGAAGTTGAAGATAAAACTAATTTGTTTCATTTATTCCATAATTTGTAAAAGAATAATGATATATCTATCTAGTAATTATAAAACACCACCATTAATTACAGGTTATGAAGCGCGATTTGTCATGGAAAATGACAAGAGAGTCCTTCGAATTGGTGAATATCGATTCATGAAACATTATGAAAACACCAATGGTCGGATACGGTGGCGATGCTGTAGATCATACTCTGGTTGTAGAGCGATCGTTTTAACGTGCAATGAAATTATTTCTAAATTGAATAATTTCCATAGTCATTGAGTGTCTATTTGACTGCTTATCATCTTTGATTTATATTGATTTTTTATATAAAAAACAGCATTAATATATTTCATGATAAGTTTTTTAACCAACTGTGAATCTTCTTCTTATTGTGTATGATCGTAATTTCATCATAAAGGAAGAATTGGCAAATAAACGAGTATATTAATTTTTTTGTACATTTTACTCTATAATTTTCCTTACTACCTTAGGTATAACTTTTATTATAGTGATCGAATATTGTACAAAGTTTGTATTGTGTAATTTATTCTGATGTAAAAGGAAGGCTTGGTAACGTTAGCAAGTAACAGATCTTAAAATGTTATAATATGTGGAAATGTATAGAACGTGCTACTGCATATTAATTTTTGAAATAACTTTTATAGTAACTGTAAAGAAAATGACCAGAAATAAAATAACAAATTTATTTGAAAACTTTTATTTGTCTAAAAGAAATATTTCATATATTTAAAAAAAATCTATCTAAAAATATTTTTTTGTTTCAGCAATGAAAATTATCCCGGGTGATGGTTACCCAAAACTAATGTACTGTGGGTTCCTATTCAGGCCCCATAACGCGTACAGGCAAAAAAGATGTCAGCTATGGTATTGTAAATACAGAAAGTCGAAAAAATGTCGGGCCATTGCTAGGACTGTGGATGGTGCGATAGTTGTATCAGAGGAGAGTTTGTACCATACATGTACGAATGATGATAAATAAATATTTTTAAATTTATTTTTGTCAAAAAAAAATATCAAAAATAAAAATTTTATAAAAGAAACTTTGTATGTTTACTTTTATTGATAATTTCATTTATTTTCCTTTATGTAAAATATTTTCAAAGCAAGTGATTTAAGAATGAGTTAATGATAAAATATGAAAAAATTAAAAGAAACCAAATCGGTACAGGTTAACGAAAAACAAACAATAAAAGTAAAAAAATATTTTGTTTAATTATATTTCTCTTTTTTAGATAAAAATATTTTATTAGGAAACATTATTCTATTTTTTTATAATAAAATAAAACGAAACTATTATTTTTTATGATTCTAATATTCCTCAGTTCTAAATAAAGTAATCAATTCGTCCAATAAAACCAAACAAAAATAATATACACCTCTAAATTATAATATAATCATTGGTTTTCTTATAAAGCTAAACTAATTATAAATTTTAATTTAAAATTTTCTTATAAAGCTAAACTATTGTTAAAATAATAAAAAAAAATTAAATGCAATGTCTTCGGGTTCTTTATTTGATCTTATCCACTATACATATATGTACATACAACTGAAAACACAGAATGATACTTATATACAAACGTTAGCAGACGTATAATTATATCTGCTAACATTTATACGAATCCTTCGGAATATGGCTTAGTTATTATAAATATCAGTCGCTGGAGGAAATCCATTCATGGTTTCCTTCCATTTTACGATAATAAGATTTTCTTGAATATTCTCTCCACTTTTTTCTTAATATTTTCTGATCTGTTGGTGGTAATGATTTTATACATTGTACTTTTCCTTCTTCTTTTCTTCTTTGGTACTTCGCTTTACAATTCTTCTTAAATTGTGCAGAAAGTTCTGTATCATTTTTTATTTTTGCGTATCTTAATCTTTCACGTTCCCTTTTTCGCGCTAAAATTTCATTTCTTTTCTCATATTTTGTCATTTTACCTTATAATTGCATTATTAAGTTATTTATTGACAGCCCAAATATTAAAAGTACCTCAGTAAGAAAATAAAGAAGTAATTTAATTTATTCAAAGACCATAGTAAAAACTTAATAAGCATTCGATGTGATGATATAATAACTTGTAAATAGATTTTTATATAAGAAAATAGATTTCATTGTAAATTTTAAAATTCAAAATCTTTTTAACTTCGTAAAGATTTCTGTGAATTTTCTGTCAGTTTGTTGACAGGTTACATTTGTATCTTTTTTTAAAACAACCATTACATTAAAAAACCAAACCAAAACCATGAGAATTGAAATAAAGGTAATTTAGAATCTTAATTATGTTAATAAAGGTGATGAGAAATGACAAATTATAGAACGTGTTATTGGACAGTCTTAGGCTGTCCTGATGATATATTTTAACTCTAGTTACATATAAATGTATATAATATACAGTCTATATATATTTCATGTATTAGATACACTATGTAGTCATAAGTAAATAATGAATTTCAGTTCATATACAGATTGTTATTAATTATTAAAAATGTTATCTTACTTTATAAATTCTAAATTGTCAAGCATTTAGGTATTGTCCATATGTATATTATTAATGTTTTTAAGATAACATTAACTAGATTCAATAGGTCATTCACAAAAACGAGATTGCCTTGAACTTCCACGGGAAAAGTATCCAAAGACTTACATGTGCATTGTAAAGAGGGATGGATATAAATAAAACATAAGTGGAGTAAAACAAACTGTATTATAAACGATTCATCACAAAAATATATTTCTTATATATGTAATATTTTCAGATTTTATACATGTGTTTCATTCTAGTGTTATGGATTTCTGGTAGTTTACAAATGAATTATATTATTACATGTAATGTTGTCTTTTTTTATTTGCCATAATAAGATAAGGATGGCAATATATACAAACTTACCGAGGACTTAATAATACAATGCTTATACCGACTTTTAAATTTATACAAAAGGCACTCATTATGTCTACAAGGCACTAATATAAGGAATGATTTCATGCCATTAATAATATTGGTCGATATTACTTATTTAGGTATATACTTGGCCAATATTACTTATTTATATACTCATACGGTACAAATAATTGTAAAACCAAAGAAATGTAAATTTATAATTAAAGTTAAAACTAAACACCTGACACGTTTCTCAACTCTCCGCTCTTAAGAACTACTCATTATCATCAACCTGGCCAACGCATAAAAAGTTCCCATTATCTGTCATTATATTACATTAAAAGATAATTGTATTTTTTTAAAATTAAATTAAAAATATTGATTTCATTTATTTAGTTTAAATATTATAAAAACCTAACCTTTTACATAACAATTACATACAGAAATTACAATATATTTTTTATTTTCATTCATAAAATTATTTTATTCATTTAAAATATGTTAATATTTTTTACCGTTGCTACAGTCATAATATTGTTTAAAATTGAACAATGGTAAATAATTGAACATAAAATTTAACTTATATAAAGTTATTAGTTTATGAACGTAAATCCAACGTAACGTGACGTGACCAAAGATTATTATTAATGTTTTTTTAAAACATTAATCAATGGCTGGCTCGACCATCTAAAAAAATATTTTCACTTGGATAAGTGGATAACCGGATGGTTAGATAATTTTGTAAATCATTAGCATCTAATATAAAACACTAATAATCCAATTTTCAGAACATGCAAGATCACTTTAAAAAAAAACATTCACAATTTAAAAAAACTATAAAATATAATAATTTATTTTAACATGGATGTTAAAATTAATGATTATGTTCCATAAAAGATCTTACTATAACACCATTAGCGGTGGTGATACTCGCTTTACATCTCAGTTTGATACGTTTGTTGCAAGTCCACCTGATCTTGCGTTTGTAGCACTCGTGTTTTATGAACGTGTGCTCCCCCACGTGCACCACTAGATGTCCTCTGTTGGAGAGCCCGAAACGAACTGAAAATAAAAGATATTTATCTATTAAATGCCATTAATTAAGTGTATTTTAAATATGGGTGGAAATAATTTAACTATGTTATAGAAATATGTATGTATATATAAAAATTAAACACATTCAAATATATATGATCTTGTTTTATTTAAAGTTTAATTCATAAGTTGTTTTTTTTTTATATTCATAAGTATTATATAATATGAAAATTAGGTTATATTTTTTTTTATTTATCATAATATAAATAGGAATAAGTAAATATAATTATAATTAATGATGAGATAATTAAATTTAGTTTTCATTTCAGTTGGCTTGATCGGCACCGGCATCGATTGTTTCGCATCGTACTGCCTAAGTAAGCAGGGCAAGATGGGCATCAACGTCGGTGGTTACAGGTTCAGGTTCAACGGGTGTGCCAGAAACGGCAAAATAAGATGGCGATGCTCCAGAGGACCCTGGTGTAAGGCAGCTTTGCACACCTTTAGAGGACGTATAGTATATATACAAAGCGCACATAATTGTGGACCTAAGCCACCTAGCTAAAGGGATTAGCTTTGTGATTTAATATGAAGGTATACCAGGAGCCTAATTTTATTTTGATCAGAATATTATAAAAAAATACAATTTTAGATTTATCAGTAACGACAAATATATTTTACTAGTACGGTTTCGATACAACTTACACTTTGTGGTACTTAAAAAATATATCAATTATATTTATATTTAAATTATTTACCAAAAAAATAATTCCAGAAATATTATGCTGTGAGGAATATTAATTTGATGCGGTCGAGTGATATTATTTGACTTTTTCGATGATTTTTTTATATATATTTAACATATTAGGCTCCCAAATAGCTTAAGTCAATATATTTCACCTGTCCCCATGAACATTGTCGGATTTCAAAGTTGGATTTTTAATATTTATTTTATATTATGAATAGTATTACCAAAAAATGTACTGAAACATTAAAGTCACTGTAGATTTTCAGTTCGTGGAACAGGAAAAAGCATTTTCCACTTTAGTAAATGATTATATTAAAATTATTTTAATTTTGCCACTCTGGTATATAAAGCGCGGCGTTGAGTTCCTCTACTTAACGTACAATATCGAAAATTGGACGGAGAGTGAAACTACAGAAGATTCACTGATGATTTTTACATTCGATAATGTTGATAGGGACAGTCAATTTGTGTCTTGTTTGACAATTCACAAAATATTTAGATCAAACCATGACATGGCTTTATGTAACTATTTATTATTATATCACTATACAATTTAGGATTTAATATTACTAATATAAGTAGAGTAGAGTATATATTTTAAATAAAATGCTCTATTCATTTTGTTAGCTTAAGATATCTGTTTCGATTTTTCAAGATTATTCTATATTTTTTTTATAAATAAATTTGGATTCAATATGGTTCATATATTAACTGCGTATACACATAATTTACACTATTAACAATACTTACATTGAAATTAATTTTGTATTGCCAAATCCGATATGAAAAAATAATTTAAAAACCTACTTACTTAAAGCGCTTAAATGTACCTATATATTTTCATTTAACTTAATTTACTTTTATATGCGAGAGTAAAAAATGTTTTTTTGTAAAATTATCAAAATATCTTTCAAAACTTTTTAACGGTTTAAATACAGGTTGTACAAAAAGTAAGAACTAATAATAAACTACCCTAACACAATTAATCAGGTAAATGAGAAAGTTATGAAACAGAAAAAATTACGGATAGCGTCATCGAACAAAATATTTCCAAATTAAAATTCCTACTTCTTGAACAGCCTGTGTAAGGACAAAAATTTCCATATGTATATATTTTATAGTGTCTTACTTAACAAAATTAAATAGTACACTAAGTCATTTTGACCGTTTCTAAGTTAAGAAAAAATTACATATATATTTGTATGATTTTTTTATAAACCAATTAAATATATTCTACCATTTTATAAAAATATTAAACAGTAAAAAACGTATATACAGTCATTTAGGATCAAATACAGGGTGGGCTTGATCGCAAGCGATACATTTTAATAGTTTTGTAAACTAAACATAGATAAGGAAACGTATTATCAATTACATATTTATTTTTAAAATCACTATTTATAATATTTTAAATAAGTAAATAGGACTTGGTAAAGGTTTTATTGTAGAATAGCAAATTTAATATATTAAACTAAAATTAGATATTATGTGTATACTGTAATATTATATTATTGTCGCTTTCGTGGTGACGAGAATCGAACCCACGTATTATAAATTCCGATTCAATGAATAATCAAGTGTATACAAAAAAATATATAATTTGTCTTTATAATTTCTAATCCAAAAATAAAATTTTAGAGATATTTTTTTTGTTGAATTTGTGATATCGAAACGTGATGTGAATTGACCCTCACCAAATGAGAGAATGGTAGCGTCAATCCGTACAAGATATATCAGTAAATAAATTTACATACTGAAACTGTCCTATCTACATATCGGTTGATGAAAGAGGATGAACTACTCAATTATAATAAAAATAAAATTATTAAAACATTTTGATAATAAAATCTTTTTTAAGACTTGATATATCAAATACCTTCTGGCTGAAATCAACTAAATAATGTAGAATTTACTGCTTATAAAATTATTTTTAATGTTTTCACATATCTTCAGGTATTCAAATCAGACAAAGGTTAGCTTAATGTTTTTATTTGACTTTTCTTCAGTTTTGTAAAGATTAGAGACATTGCGTATTTGATGGCGGAACCCAGCGGAGACACAATAATATTGTAGCTATAGTTTTGTCTTCAGTAGACATCGAACTGAGAACCATCCAATGAGATTATCTGGTGTAAGACTTTCGAAGTAATAGTTAGTTTAAACTTTTCATACAGTTTTTTCATCATCATCATCATCATCATCAACAGCCATCTTTTGTCCACTGTTGGACATAGGCCTTCCCTAATTCTTGCCACCAGCGATCCTGAGCTTTTCGGACCCAACCGCTTCCCGCCAACCTCTTTATGTCGTCGGCACATCTGGCAGGGGGTCGTCCCACCGGTCGTTTTGTATGGGGTCTTCACTCTAAAACACCTCTGCCCCAGCGGCCGTCGGCTCTACGACAGATATGCCCCGCCCATTGCCACTTCAGCTTACCAATTCTTTGTTTGTCATACAGTTTATCAAATCAAAATTGTATCATTTTGAAACATAAAACTAAAGGGTTAAATAAAACATTACTAATATCAATAACCAAGTAATTTATTAAGGAAATGTAAAGAAAAAAAAATCATTATGCAAAACTATATCGGAGATACACGTTCCAATCTGTATGTCCCATCATCACATTTCACCAATACTCCAGATTTGTGACAATGTTCGAAATAATTTTGGGCAGAGTTTCCAGTGAATACAATATAGGCTTTACATCTAGGGTACGCGGTACAGTTCCACCGTGAGCTCTTGTTTTTGCTATAGTACATGTTGCCGCGGTAGTAGAAACGTTGCTTGTTGTTCTTCACTGTTATGAAAAAACCTGAAATTTAGGTGTTTTTTTTTTATTTTCTGTTTCCAAATTATATGTTCTTAGTACCTTCTAAAACTTTCTATTATATTTTTTTTTCATAATCGCATTAATATTGGAAGTAACATAGCAGATGTAATAAAAACGGCAAAATGTTTTATTAATTCCTTAAATTTCCAAATCATTACTAATACAAATATCTACAAAACTAAAACAAATTGCAATGGTATTTTTTTAATAATACAGTTATTTGTAACCACGCTCAATTACCTTAGAACTTAATATACCTCCCTGAACTAGTTTTCAATAGTTTTTTCCTAGGATGAGCATGTGTTGGATCGCCAGTCTTTATAACAAAATGGTCATCAATCTTCAGATTTCCCTTGCAAGATGCGGATGTGGTACACGCCCATCTGTAGTATGGGCCGCATTTGTTTTTCTTATAGTATGTATAGCCGTCTAAAAGTACCACTTGCTTTCCATTCGCCATGGTTATCAGTTCCGCTGTTGAAAATATTCATGTTAATAATACTTAAAGTCATTTTAGGTCCAGCCATATAATACGCAATCATTCTAGATTCCAAACGTTTTATGGAGAATAACGATTATTAAACATTTTAAAAAATACGTAAATATAATGTAATGATAGATTTTTTTTATTAAAATAAATAAATTAAATCAGCTTCATGATGTACAGCATGAAGCTGATTTAATGGGGGACCTAGTGTTCAGACACTCCGTTCCCCACTTTCTGCCGAATTCTGGAGGCGTTGCGTGTTGAGTGGCAGAACTCAACGCCATGCTTTGCCTCGACACCAGAGCGAAGACGGAAATATAAACGTAAATAAATATTTGACTTCCTCGAGTGGGGATCGAACCCACAACCGTCACGTTACAGTCACACCCTTGTGCCGCTGCGCCACGACGGCCTTTTTTTTATTAATCACTCATAAAAGACACATTTCAAATTTATTTTTTTTTTCGATTTTCCCACTAATATTATGTTTTAACACTACATTATTTTAATTAAGTACTTACTCGTCCTATGAAATCGGTGAATGTAGAACAATACCAAAAAAAATATTTTGTAAAGAAATATGAACCAAATCAAAGGTATTGGTTTGTATACATAATAGTTAAGGAGATAGAAACGTTCGGTTTTAAAAATTGAAAAATATTGTAATAAATTGTAACAGTATTGTACGTAGTGATATGAAATACTGCAATGTCATACATTTCATTAAAAAATTTAGATACGTTTACTTAACATGTAAATCGTTTACACTAACACATAAAATTTTCAAATTATATGTACTATATATTTTTCTATACTTATATGGAGGTTTGTGTTTGGCTGGAAGTTACCATTTTAATCATACGTTATTTCTTAGTAAAACTGCATTTTATCTCTATCTAGAAAGAACGCGTAAAACAATATGAAATAGATACATTTTTTTTAACTTCTCGCTATACTCCTCACATAGCAGGGTAGGCAGATAGAACGTAGAAACGAAGTGTTAAGACATTTTGTTCCCATTAAGTTTGAATCAGTGTATGAATCACTGTAAACATTAGAAACGCACAACTTCTTTTAAAGGACATTAAAGATTTATTCCCATCCGATCTGGAGGCGTAAATATATCAGGACAATGAGATTTATATTTTGTGTATGTTATTACCTGTATGTATTTTTTAAGTAATTCACACTTATAAAATCTTTATATATTACATATATGAAGATTTTTTTAATGAAATGTATGAAATACATATGGCATATTAAAATAACTGAACTAACAGTGAAAATTATTGGGTTAACAGCAACCGAAATTTAACTGTTATTTCAGTTATATTTAACCATGTGATACATATAAGTAAGTTTAACTAAATTAAAGAAACCTTTCTACCTCTAAAACTTCAAACGTCTCCTTGTGGTTGTGTCTAACGTAAGTTACCGGTAGAATATTTAACATAGTGATCGATGATATTGCCAAATTATAATCTATGTAATTGATGTTTTTAAGAATAAAACTAGTCAAACTTTATAATTTTTTTATTTCCAAATCAATATGTATTACAAAACCACTTCCCAAATAGTACATAAAATAACTTAATAAAGTTATAAGTCAATGAATCTATTTGAGAACCAATGGCATTGTCATTCAATCATGTTGGCATTTAAAAGAGTGGCCATGAGTTTCTTTGCCTGTATCTTCTCATGAGCTCAACCAATTTGAACGGGCTTTTTTCAAGTCAAAATTGCACATTTTTTGTTTTGGTTATTTTATTTTGCATTTTTTTTTCTACTTTATGACATGTCCAAGTAAATGTTAAGCATTTTTATGGAATAAAGATATTTTGACTTTGACTTTGACTTTGACATCTTCTCCAAGTATTACCACTAGCAGTGTACATAGAGAATGGAGCACCAGATACTAGTGTCTCCCTACCTGCCTACCTTGCCTCGTCCATTGTCATCACTCTCTAAGTATAATATTAGTAATAACTAATAAAATCTGGGGTGGTGGAGCCCAGAATCAGCGTGATCCATTTGATCTCATACAAAGAGATAGAGCCGTTAAAATCGACTGGAACCTAATGATCTGATGAAAGGCTTGACCCGTTGGCTTTGCGTAGAGATATCACCTCACTGTGCGTTCTCTACCGCATTTATCATGAGGAGTGTTCTGGAGAACTGTTTGAATTTTCTAATCGCACAGTAGCATCGCAACTGTGGTAGACCTACCTGCGGCAGTCTATCCAGGTCGTACGATCTGGGTACCTTTAATAATCATGTCTATGGTGGCGGCCGGCAACGCACCTGTAGCTTCTCTGGTGTTACACGTGGCCGTGGGTAGCGGTGATCGCACCATCAGGTGACTCCTGCGCTGGTTTACCCTGTCTTTTTTTCCACAAAAAAACTTATATAATGTTTTTTATTTTATTTTATTATTGTATAAGTAACCACATAATAAAAGAAATGTACTATTCTAATACATATTTTTTGCACAGTGCATAAGTTAATTGTTCATTCCTCAGTATATTTGTGTATTATCAAAATATTTTTAAATATAATAAATACTTTAAGAATTAAAAGTATTCGAATTCGAAATAGTTTTCTTTCTCATTCACTTGTCTGCACATCATTTTATTTCGCACATTCAATATATTTAATAACAAATACATACATTATAAAAAATATACCAAAAAAAAACACCAATAATGGATGTGTATTATACAAAAAATGTATAAATATAAACTAAATATACATTTCATTTTATTTTTTTGAAATAGTAGCTTAAAAACTGGAATTCATATCAAACACCAAAACGAAGAACACCAAAACGAAGCATTTAATAAAATCTTCAATTTATAACGTATTAGTTAGTGTAAATGCATATAAACATAAAATATAAATTCGCAATGCTTCAATTCTTTTTCATTTTTCATTTCTCAACAGATTAATTTAATTAAGGACAATTGAAAAGCCTTTCTATAGAAACTATTTTTTTTAAATAAAAAAATAAAATATTAAACGTAATCCTTTATTTCCTATTTAATATTAAAAAGTACCAGTAATAGTTACTGGTATAAATCAAAATCACGCAAAGGTTTAAACTTATTGAGCCACACAATAAGTGTATGATCCATACAAATCTAAAATAAGTTTATATTTGTTTGGTTTACCTACATAATACATTTTCATCGCAACAATACACTATATTTAAGAACCTGCAGCCTACTCAATAATGATTTGATCTCCCGACATGATCCCATGTTCCTCTTTAAGGTGTTCTAAAACACATGTAACACTTTTATCGATATCTTCGAATTTCATAATTTTGTATTGGCATATTCTACACGAGAAGAAATCCTCTTCGTCCGTCTCGAAGACAAGCCACACCCAGTTGTGGTCATCTGGAAATGTATGTCAGTAAATGCGCGTAATTTTGTTTTTATTATCGCACTAGCTTTTGTCTACGGCTTCGCCCGCTTGCTTGTGTTGATCAAATAATAGATTTTAAGTTCCTGAGGTAACTCTGAACGCGGGTTGTGGATAATAAAAATATATTACGTATATAAATTTCTAATTTCCTTTAGTTAAACTTAGGTCTATAGAGTTATCCTTTATGTACATATTATTTATATTTTCCCAGAAAGTTCAGTACTTAATATTTAGGTCGCCCTTTAATTTATCAATATTAATGAAATAAAAATTGTACTTACCAATTACCTTATCCATTTTATTATGCATAGTCTTTAGATGTCTGCTCAAGTTGCCAGTTGAATTGGCGCTGTGTATATTTTTGCTACACAAATTGCATCGAGCTAAACTTCTTGATAATCGCTTAAAATAGGACCAGACCCAACTAGATCGCTTGTTCATTTTATCTACAAACAAAATAATATTTTATATTTACTTACACTACCGCTCAAAAGTATATGGCCACCTGCACTTTTATCTAAATTACAATACAATACATCTATAAAGAAACTTTTATTGGCTTTAATTATATGTGTCTCGCCGCCAAACCCTACGTCTACGTCGAAAAGTCACACAGCCTAGTATTATTCGCCGAAGCCTGGTCGTAAACCAAAGTAGTGTTATAGTCGGAATTTCTTTAAAATTAGTGTTTGAAGTGACGCTTATTTTGATCACGTCATTGAGTAATAAGCGCATTTGTGAGTTCGACCCCACTCGAGGAAGTAAAATATTTATTTACGTTTATATTTTCATTTCTTCGCTCTA